>LOND01001672.1:52959-70054 GCA_014220965.1 Paragonimus kellicotti | reverse complement strand
TACTAGGTACTTAACTGATATCCGAGCGACGAGTGCGAAGAACGCCTACCAGAAGGTGTTGGTGAACAAGTTGCCCAGTCCGAGTCAGGTGTGAGTGATCCTAACGAACACTGGGAACAAATCGCTGCAGCTAGGAACGCTTGCTGTGAAGAGATATGTCCCGGAAGAGCTGTTCAGTTGCCACAAAACTGGATTAGAGTCACGTCGATAAACCCCTCATGAACAAGCGTCGTTCGATCCCAACCTGGTTCTGAATATGATGACGACCGTCGAGAACTTAAACGCAAGCTGGTCAAAAGCTTGCGCAAAGACCGTGAGCACCACTCGGTCGAACGGTCAAAAGAGATGGAGCGTGTCCCTGTTCCATGGTTGTACTGGCCGTCGACTCCGTGTAAGTGAGACCATATGTGGAAAAGATGGTTCACTTATCACCAATCAGTCGCGTCGACTTGACAGGTGGGCTGAACATTTTGAGGAACAGTTCAGCTGGCCTTAACCAGACCATGTAGACGACGGGATCCGAATGGTCAGTTATCATGTTCCAGACGGTCCTCCGTCAAAAGCAGAAGTGGCCCAGGAGTTTAAGTCATCGAGGCATAACAAGGCTCATGGACCAAATCTTGTGTCTCTTCCTTTCTTGAAGGATGGGGGCAAGAATGTGATATCAAAACTGACAAAACTCCTTCAGACAGTTAGCGAAATTGAAAAGATTACCTCGTGGTTGCTACTTGACAGTAATTCCTGTTTTCAAGAAGGGGCCCGAAGTCTATGTGACAACCACAGAGGCATCAGTTCTGGTATCTGTTGCGTCCAAGTTACTCACTGGCCTCATTTTACGTCGGCTCACTAAGCCCAGAGAAAGTCAGATACGTGAAGAACAGGCAGGATTCCGATCCGGTCGAGGGTGCGTTGACCACATTTTTACCTTGCGACGGATCCTTGGATCCATCGGCACTCTTATAGGACAGCCGACGGTCGTGGTCTTCCCTTAGACCCAAAGGCTGCTTTCGATTCAGTTGCTCGTAACGTTCTCTGGAACTGTCTTCTTCGCAAGGGAGTACCAGAGAAATACGTGAATCTGTTGAGATCACTGTATGCTCACTCTGCAAGCAGGGTGAGGGTTTATGGACAACTGTCTCGGGTGTTCATCACTTCTAGTGGTGTTCGTCAGAGGCATCCGATCCCTCCTCATGTTCAATTTTGTCATGGCCAAACAACGACAACATTCACGCCACTGAGCTCGATTAGCCACCATCTCACCTAACGTCTCCAGCCACCGACTCTGTGAGTCGCGAGGGCCCCAGCCCGGGAGACGAACCCGACCTACAGGGGCTAACTCCACTGTAAACGATTTAATTTCTACACGACAGGTCATCAGCTGTCCTCCTCGAACCTTACACCAGTCGATCGCAAGTATTGACATAGTGCTCCGTGTGACAGACGATTTGCTGACATCTTTAGTACATGACCACCTAAGTCTGTGCAAATGTAAGGAGTGAACAAAAGAACTCGTTTGACAATCACTACCAAATACCCGCTTCCTAACCTCCTCGTTGCTTACTCGCTGGTGCCACCCGATACGAGCGATCGAACGCAGACATCGGTGGTCAAATACCTGAAGACGGTTCACGTCCTCTATTCTGAGTGGCCAGGTTTCGCTGCCGTAAAGTAATACAGCCTTCAAAGTCGCTTGATACGATCGACTCTTAAGCCCCAGAGAGATTTCTCTGTAGCCAGATGTGTTCTGGATTAACGATCACCGCCCTAGCCAAAGGGATACGAGCTTCTCAAGTACATAAACTGGTTAACAACCTGCATAATTTCATTATCCAACATTAAATCTATGTAATCAAATCAGACTTTTAAAAACGCTTTGGACCCAAAGTGCGAAACGGTGTTCAGCACTGTTTACGCGGCTTGGAAAATGTCAAACAACACATTGACAGTGGTCTATCTGTGATCACGACCGAGTTCGTGGAAACGGGTGCCAACTATAATGACGAGCATTATGACGAAAACCAGTACTGTACATAAATTGTCTGTGCTCGGCGCACCATTGAAACAGCCGTCAGCCGTAATCCGCATGGTGCAGT
This sequence comes from Paragonimus kellicotti, assembly GCA_014220965.1. Lineage (NCBI taxonomy): Eukaryota > Metazoa > Platyhelminthes > Trematoda > Plagiorchiida > Troglotrematidae > Paragonimus > Paragonimus kellicotti. Next base: position 67,961 of record LOND01001672.1, on the reverse strand, counting down.
CAGCCCAAAGTCGCCATCTAACCGTGGTTTGACTTTATCAAGATAGTCGATTTGGACGTTCATATCTCCGGCCAGAATGACTATCAGAACCACGTGTCGACCTGGAGAGCAGCCAGGTCCGAATAAAAAACGTCCATGCCAGCGACCTCACCGCAGCCAGATGAAGCATAAACAAATACAGTAAGGATGTCTGAACACTTGGTTTTAGCAGAACATGCTAAGCGAGTGTCACAGAGTCTAACGCTAACGGAAATCTAATCTACCAACAAGGCTGTGGCCGCTGTGCTGAGGACTATACCTATTCCAGCCTAGCCGGTAGCTGCGGTTGTAGTCACCTAGTGTACAGCCAGTATTGAGTAGACAGTGCAGAGCTGTCAGTTCAATGCGTTACTTATCTTGGATCCTAGTTTCTGAAATGTAGTAAACATCGACATTCAACGGGTCTAATGCCCGTGCGAGAACGACCAGATCAATGAAGGGAAGGAATCAAAAGTAGCACGTTCACGCCTATTGTACGCAGCGGTCGAATTTTATAGTGCAAGACGATCAACGTAGTATGAAATGAACAGTGTCGCGGATAGTCTGGTTGTATGTGGGTTCACATATTGCCAGGCTGTATAGACCAAGACAGCAGAAGGGGTATGACCCCCATTTTAACCCTTGGTTCGAAAGCCTGTTTCACAAGGCAGCGGATGGATGGCAGTGTGCCAAAACTAGTACCTTTTCCGGAAAATGATTACATCCTTATTTCAAACTACAACCGAGATACGGGAGACTGTAGCTCATCAGACCTCCACCTAACGGCTTGCCTGAGAGGAGTGAGTCCGTGCGATCATCACACCAGTCCGTTTGGCCCAATAGATTATTGAGACGTGCGAGTCGTCACAGCACATCCGAGTTTCGCTGTGACGTAAGAATACTTGACTGGAAGCAAACTATTTCCATTTAAGACTGGGCATTTTGGAAGCATTATTCTAAACCGCACTTCCGACCAGCAGCAGACAGGGGAAACTACAAAGCGGGCAACATGACATGAGTTTTGATGGAACGCTGCTATTTGCATTAACTATCTGTAATGGGATTTAGAGAATTGTCGATAATGGGAAAATCGAACAGATACATCTGGAACAGCAGCGGCGGAGGACGAGAAATCGAATATTTCCGCTTGTCGCTCCGCTAGATTCAGCAAACTTGGCATCAATATGAATGGAGAAATAATTGCCTGCACGAAGTCGCGCAATCCCTGCATCCAAACAGAGGTGGCGCATAAGTTTTACATCGATCTTGCGGTTTTTCCCCACGTGTCTCAACTGGCGAAGCAGATGAGATGGGGTAAGATCCTCTAGCGAAGATTCCTAAATCCTGCCTTCAGTGTTTTGTTCTGATACGAGACACGCTCCAAGGATGCCTTCTTCAGTGTGTCATAAGGGTTCGTCACAACGAGAGACTGGGCCTAAACGTGGTGTGACAGCTTGCGCATCTCGATGACCTATCAGGCTAAACTGAACGGTTTGGCCACCACACCGACATTCACTCATGCCAGGCAGGCCAATAGGTAAAGGGCTGACAAGCCACAGTCTCCCAGTCCTTCAGGTTAGGAAGTGGAAGAAGTTGGCATCTCTTTCCAGGAAAAGTACCGGTTCTGGTACACTACCATCCACCCGCTCTACCATGCGGTACAGGCTGCTGAGCCAAAGACTTTGGTTGAGAACCCTAATCGTTCTCCTGTCTAGGTCTGGGCGTCCTGGCAGTATCTCAGCCCACACACAACCATGAATAATCACAACAACAGTAATTCCATACTGCATCCACCCTCACGCAGTATAAACCGGCGGTACCTCATCTGCTGTATACAAGCAGACGTATAGGCGAAAACATGCTACCGTTGACCCATCCTACACTGTCTTATCAAATCTATCTCACACGCCCCTCTCGAACCCTACTTCTGGTAATTACTCTGCATGTCCCGCAATAGATATGGTCAATCACAGTACACACTGTGTCGGTAAGTACCATCTCTTACCATCCACATTCAGACCGCCCTCGTCCCTTGCTTAGAACTACAGTGCGAAGTACCACAGCCGCTTTCAACGTTCGCACTCTGAAACAGATACGTCAACAGGCCGCTCTCCCAACAACGTCAGACTCGTTGAATGTCGATGTCTGCTGCATTCCGGAACTAGAATCCAGAACAGTAGACAACGTGTGGAACTAAAAGCACCCACACTGTCTACCCAATAGTGGTTACACACTTCGGGTGATTCCACGTCTGCCGTTACAGGTCAGGCTGGGATAGGTATAGTCTCAGCACGACGGCCGCAGCCGCATTAGTAGATTGGATTCCTGTTAACAGTAGACTTTGTGCCGTCCGCTTGGCAGGTTCTGTTAAAACCAGCTCTAGACGCAAAACCTTCAGGAATCTTTCATTGTGTCAGCTTATGCTCCAACCGACCGTAGTGACACGGGCGTCGAAGACACAGTTCCATCGGATTTGGTCACTCTCCTTCGGTTGACACATGGTTCGTTATGGCCGGATATGAACGTCCAGATGGGCAGCTTTCATCATCATAGCAGCCATGAGCCTGACCAAAAGGTACTGTAGCTCGGGCTACCGCTCACCTCAACAGTGACGTAGAATATCCTAGAGGAAAAAACGTTACTAAAAAGTTGAAAACAATAGAAGTCTAGCGGAAGACTACATGGTATGGATTAGGTATGCCATTGATGCGACACTCGCCATACTCGATAGCTCCTCTAACCAGCGGTTTAGTGTCACGAGAGACCCTCGCCAAGGGTGACACTTACCCATTTTTGCTCAATGGGAGCAGTACAGTTATCATATTTCGTGACCACGTTGTTGCTTGACCACCACGTGGTTTCACCCAACTGTTGGTGGCCTCAGTATATAATGCCCGGTACGGTAAACGATCAGCTGGCATACGGAGTACGTGACCTAACCATCGCAGGCTGTGCAACGTGAGTAGTTGACCGATCGATCGCGCATCCCGAGCGTTCCGGAATACGCGCCGGCGAACTGCCGTATTGCTCACGCGATCAGTCCACTTAATGTGGGCAATTTGGCGGAGACAACGATGGTCAAATACAGCAAGCTTGTTGATATCTTCCTTGCGAACAGGCCACGTCTCCGAACCATAGAGCAAAACAGAACGCACACAAGCATTATATACTCTTCCTTTCAGCGACAATCGAACGTCTTTTCGACGCCACAGATGACGCAGGTTGGCAAAGGCAACTCGTGCCTTTGCTATCCTCGTTGATATCTCATCAGCAATATTACAAGCTGACGAGATAATGCTACCCAAGTAGGTGAAACTGTCCACAGTCTCAAGCGGATTACCTGCAATAAAGAAAGTAGGAGTGGAAATGCCCCAGTCTTGAAGTAACACTTTGCACTTTGAAGGTGCGAAGCGCATTCCATACAAACCAGCCCGGTCATTCACCTTGTTCAGCATGGTCTGCATGTCTTCGGCAGAGGGGCTAAGTAAGACAATGTCGTCCGCATACTCCAGATCGGTCAACCGAGCGTCAGGAAGAAGCTCAACACCAAGTTCACTGGACTCCTCAAGGGCACCCTCCAGAATGTCGTCCATGACAAAATTGAACAGGAAAGGGAAATCGGACACCCTTGACGAACACCACTAGAAGTGATGAATGTCCGAGACAGCTGTCCATAAACTCTCACCCTGCTTGCAGAGTGAGCATACAGTGATCTCAACAGATCCACATATTTCCCTGATGCTCCCTTGAGAAGACAGTTCCAGAGTACGTTACGATCACATGGATACACAAGGTCAGTCCCAAACATGGCTTTAAGCTTCTAATGCAGCAATATACCTCAGCCTTCGCAGGCTGCTTCATAACGCGCTCATATGTGACAATCCCACCGATCAAGTCGGTGTTGGAATTGCTCTAAGCGAATATGCAGAGGAAGTGCTGTATGACAGGCTTCTTGTCAGCAGCATATACACTGTATAGTATGTCACGTATTCATTTCTTAAGTGTTCACTCCACATTGGGAGGTGCCCACCACAAACGGTGTCCGTTCGCTATTGCATTAGATGTTCCCACAGACAAAAGTCTACACTCCGTCAACGACCAACTGTATCATCACTTAACGAACCCTTAGCACAGGGCGTCGCGCACGTAGAAGTGCTACTCAAGATTCAACCATACTAACCATCCAGTTACTCTTAAGTAAAGCATAATCGCATCGTGGAACTGGTAGCCCAGCTTACGCACCGACAAAGCAAGTGCACCGTGCACAACCACGATAACCAAAAGCAGATCACCGCAACTAACGCCGAGCTGAAACCGTATGTGGCATGACCACTGAGCATGGTTGTGAGTTTCGATAAGATTCAGTAACGGAGTGTGCAAGCGGCAGAAAAAAAATCATCTAGGATAGTCCCAGTCATCGTTGGAAACTGCAGTAAGATTGAAACCAATTGAGGAGGACGTTCAAACCTCGTGCAAACCACTTCAGAGGACCTTTCAGTGCTTGCCCATGTCAACGAAATAATTCAATACGAGTGCAAAAACCCGGGCCTCGAAATGTGGCTAACTGGGAGTCTGCCTCGTATAGAACAACCGGCATCGAAACAACCTAAATGACCAATAAGATACCGTCCGATACTGAACGCGTTGAATGTCCTTTGGACATTGGGTGATCGGCATTCGGCCGGACAGTAAACGGGCCTGATGATGTTAATACCCACCGCAGGACGCACCGGTACCCGAGATCTGATAGACGCATGAAAAGTCAAATCCACCATAAGGTATCACACAGTGGCCGGTCTTACTTGATAGTACTAGTTTTCTGCCCTCAGCACATACGAGCCAACATTACGATGAAAAGAACATCGATATGACCAGCATTAGACCACAACCACATTTTATGCGCAATAATCCGGTTTACAGGTACTCATGTTTGAAGCCCCTTATGGACCGTCTCCCATCAATACATTCAGAGTGCACACTACAGCTTTCATCAATCGGAAGAGCCATAAATTTATCAACATAAAATGATCGACCCGAATAGCAAAGGGCCGCGACAGTAAACGGTGTCAACGACGGTGTGCATTCTGTCCGGCTAGTTGAGGTAGTCAAATGAGTTGCCTTAATGTCTAACTGATATTACCACATGCCACACTGAAAATGGAACGCACCGGGCGACAGATCAGCATCCAATGAACCCATTCTAGGCGACCAGCTTCAGATGAGCACACGTCGGCCATACAAACAGAAGCGGTTGTTCGAGGTCTGCGAGAAGCTATCCCAGACACCAGTGCGCCCACTGGTGAACACCGATGACACAGACCATACCGTCACATGAAGTTGGGGAAGCTCTGTGATAGGTCAAACGCGTTCTGGGATACCATATGGAGCGTAATGTATAAATAGAGAAGCGAGCAAACTATGCAGACCTATAAAGTGACTACGGTGACCTTTCCGCTGGAACGCAATAGACAACCGAAGATGACCTATTGAACGCCACATTCGGCAGTGCAGCTCTTAACGCTGCTCAACTTTAGATCTAAGAGATTTCAATCGAGCACTTCCGACGCTCGCATGAATATTGCAGTTGGTCTCAAAAACACAAATTAAGCGAAACCAAGAAGGTGAATGAAAAAAGTGGAACAACTAGGACGAAGTAAGGAACCGCTTCTGGAAACTCTCGACGATTTGACTTTATCAAAAGAACGAGAGTTTGTGTCATTACCTATCAGAACGCTCGCGCATTGGTTGTGGTGTGTTAATCACCAGGTCACTTATGCGATAACTATACCATCCTCCTATGAAGTCTTTGCGTATATGTCCCTCAACGAAAACGCCGCAAAAGACCCCGATGGCACTAATGTTCAGGCCTGAGTGTTAGTTATTTCGAAAGCACTTACTGCTTGGGTTTGGGTAGCTTGACAGTGTCCTATATGTGACGCAGCGGAAAACGACGTACGGCCTAAAGGCTGAAAACAAAATCACTTGACAAAATTATGACATAATGCTCGTTACACCTTTAAAGATGGTTTACCTGTTGTAGTGAGCATAAAGACTTCCGGAAAGCACACTAAATGAATCGGCAACGATCACCAGAGGTCCTCAGCAGACCCGAGAAGTATCGTCTTCGGAATGATATCTAATCTGCAAGAAATGTCTGTACAACGCAAGAGCCACGGTACACGACCAGATCCGCTGAATCCTCATGTTTCACCAAATGCTAGAACATCACCACTTTGATGAGATCAGCAATCGTCGCTTCCAATATAGAGAAGAATCTTCGATCCAGTTATGGATGTCTTGCGAAACGGATGAAACGACGAAAATATAACCGTACTGGTTAAATATAGGATAGAAAACACAGACGAGTACAATAGTACCGAATAGAATGGACCATGGCTGAAACTAACCATAGAACGAGTTCAGTCATCGGGAAAAGATTTTAAGAGATGAACCAGAAGCGATCACAACGAAGTAAAACATGCCAGGTTGGAAAGCAACTTATGAAAAGCGCCCCGTATTTCGACCACGGAAGCTTAAAGGCTAAGATGATGGAATCATACCACAAGCGTGGTAACGTCGCCTTCGAAGAGAGCAACAGGATCCATTACTTTCAAACTCACTAGATACCAACCGAATACGAATGTTACCACACGACGATCGCGAAAAGCTGACAGCGACAACTTTGGCACAGGCAACCCATTTAACGGAAACAGATAAAGAAGTGCAATGGCCCCTCATTGACCTAAAGTGACATGCACGCGTTAAACACGTCGGTGTGAAATGGTGGGAGACGGTGATGACCAAATCACAACTGGTACGAACACGGTTGCAGTATTTACGGATTACGATCACCGATCCAGTCAGCATTAAACATAAACAACTGCTCTAGTGTATAGACCTAGATCGTGACACTAGTTGAGCCGACAGGATATGGCGGAGATCAAGTGAACAGAAAAAACATGAAGTATACTGATTTATTATTGGCAAGAGGTAATAAAGAGGCTTGAAGGAAGCGAAAATGTCAAAGCGATGCCGCTGCAGTAGGCCAAGGGTAGGAGGATCGTGAAGAACAGATTATCACGTAACAGTACAAGCATACTCCATGGTGCATGTAACAGAAGCTTAGTGTGCGAATCGGAAAACACGAGCGCCGTAAGCAAACCAAGAAAAGATAGGCAATTCACCTGGGAGAGATGGAAAAAAGTCGTCGATCGTCATCCAAGCACGCACACACACACACACGTAATTTTCCATAAACAGGGGTGGATGCTAGCAGTAAATGCATCACAAATCGGTAGCACGAGAATAAGCATACAGAAAACGGTTGACCAGGCAGACGGTTGCGAAAACAAAGTATACACGACCATTCAGAAAGAGCGATTTGAAAATTTTATTTTGTACAGTGGATGAAAAAAGGAGTGCCAAAGAAACTATGGATGGAACGATATTGCACCTTGAAGGAAGTGGAATACTTCCAGTCACAAATAAGAAGGTCACCACTTCGGCAGAACATTTAAGTTACGAAGTATGCTCACGCAAATAACAAGACAAAATGGTTAAGCAATTCAAAATCACACCCATGATCAGGAAAGTGAAACACGTCCAAGTGTACATCGTCAGTGATGTGGGGCACACAAACACAGCATCAATACAAATTATGAATAGCGCGGATTCTCACCTAATCACACAGACTTAGTTAAGAGAAGTATTCGTGCCACCCAGTAATCCAGGTCCCAAATCTTCCTGCTTGGGGTGCATAGTAATCGAAGCCCCCAACCCATGAGAAGAGCTCAGGACGGCTGACCCAGAAATGTGACTGACACCGTCTACAGTGATACGGTCATGTCCGATTAAAGTTGAAGCAGATGGCAGAACGTGATTGGTGGTACAAGGATCGGACACAGAACCTACCGTGATACTGTGTTGATGCTGTAGGGAACGAGCCTCGTGCAGCGCTTCCAATGGCGTCATCGATACATGATGCGGATGAGAGGGAGAGAGTCGAGGTGGGTCACACAAGGAATCCAGAGCAGACTTGATATTTGTAAGGTTAGATGCCATACAGGACAAGCCCGGACCAGACAAAGACTGAACGACAGACTTCTCAGAGGCGGGACTAAGACCATGTGAGAGTAACATGGCGTTTTGTCCACCAACAAGCACATGGCCGAGTAATTGTGTCTGAAGCGCAGCTGAGTCAGCAGACGATAGCAGAAGTCCACCTGACAACGAATTCTGTTCGTTTTCGTTGACCAAGCAAGGGGCATTGAGATGAACATCCGAGTGATCAAAGGATATTGAGGGGTCCGGTGTGAGACGTGGAGGCGCAGGTGACGAGGGTAATTCCAAGGTGGGAACAACATTGTGACAACTTGTAATCCGGTGAAGAACGGGGTTCGAAACTTCAGACAGCTGGGAGGTTGGTAGGTTATCGTGCACTGATCTCATGGAACAATGATCCTGCATTTGAGAAGACACGTGCGTTGTGTGATTAGCGGGTGAAGCTTCTAAGCTGTGTACAGGAGAAGAAGTGGAAGCTGTGTGTTGTACATCTTTGTCATCAACCCATTTGTCCAAGGAGCGACGCCTAGCGTTCATAAAAAAGTTTGCGACCGTCGAAACTTCTAAGTTGAGCTGCTGAGCAATCGTTGATTGCATTTCCTTGCTAGGCCGCTTTGTTTCTTTGAAGATAGCATGTAATGTTCGCCTTTGAATATCGGTGAATACAAGGCGCGGTTTCTTAGACGAGCGCTCGTCTGCCATTTTTTGGGTCTCCTCAGTCTTACGTTTACAAGCTGAAACAGATGTGTTAGTGACAATCTGAGACATACTCGCTAAGCGAAGAGCTGACATTCTCTGATATTCAGGTTCATTGAGCCAATTCCACATCCGTCGGAAGGTTTCGCGACCAGATTTGAGCTTGCTCCATGGTTTCGGATTTCGTAGTAGGTCAGAAAGTGTGCCCTGGCTGCGGCATAAAACGCGTTGAGCAAAAACTGCTTGAGGGATTGTATAGCGCTTCAGTTCTGCACTTATTCTTTGGGCAAGATCCTATGAAAACCATCACATTCAAACATTCTTGAAAACTTATAATACCTTAGTATTGAGTTCACCAAGATCATCTGTGCATGACTGATCATTACCATCTTGATCAATGGAATCCTGTTGATTGACTGGCGAAACATTGACTGAAACGAATTAACAAAATTGCAAGATTGTATTACCTTGATCAATCAATTTGGTCGGCTTGGCCGTAACACTTTGGGAATATGTAGTACGGGGCATCGGAGTATCAGGGGAGCTTGTGAGGGCCACAGAAACAGGATCGTTAACAGAGTACCCTGAATGGCAAATAAGACTACAAGATGGACTTACCTCCTTCATTCTGGTGCATTTTCTCACCAGTTCGATGTGGTACTGGTTTGAGGTCTTCTATGGCGTAGCTGTGAGAAGGTTGAACGGGCTCAGGTTCACCGGTAATTTGATTGTAAAGTTTGTCGGAAACCGAGGAGATGGGGGGAAGGGAAGTCATATTTACGTAGTTAGATATTTTTGCACAATCCGCTGCGTTACATTTGTCGTTTAGCAGCTGCAGATCTCCAAGTTGTACGGAAGACAAGCCAGCAAGATTCAAGTCAGTAGCTAACAAATTGTCCGGTAACGTAAGTGTAACACCATCCAAACTTTGCTCCGGCATTGTGAAGTGAGTTGAAGGAGTGGTGAGGAGAATAGTTTGCTGATCACCGCAATTTATGAGTGTCAGCTTCACAGTTTGAATGCCCTGAAGGGCTTGTGTATTACCCTGCAAGGCTTGTAACTCCAGAGAGGCGCCATCTCCTGTATTAAATATGGGGATATTTTCTAAGTCACCGAGAGGAAAGCTGATTTTTCCAGGGGCAAGCGCACTTATAGGCACAGCAGCCATGGTTACCGTTCCACAGCCGGAGCTCACAGTCATGCCATTCGTGGGGTCTCCGGATAACATTTTTTGAGAAACGACGTTCACTGATGGTTTTCCAGACACGGCGCCATCACGATCGGAGACATTTATGTCGAATGAACGAAAATCCGAAGAATCTCTCAGGGCAATGTTAAAAAGTCCAGAGTCGTCGTGAAAAGAAATTCCGTTGATCAGTGACTGGAACGAGCCCTCAGTCATTTAATATCCAAAAGGATAAATCCCCAACTTCAAACACAAAACTTCTCAACAAAAAGCGCGCAGCGTGCACCAACGAATTTCGATCGAACTTATCGACTTACTGCGGTCAATACCGCCATGAACATCAATTTCACTATGGCCGTTCAATATGCGCGTGTCTGGTTGGTCGATATTGTTGCTCGTACTAGAACCATCAAGTTCGCTAAGAAATTGTTATTAAACTTTTAGTTTAAGGCATTTTTACATTAAAAATGGCAAATTTCTACAAAATAATATTTTTATTTACTAGTTGCGCTTGTTTTTAGCAATGACCGTTGATGAGTAGTATCGATAGTATTGGCATAATTTTCACGCCTCGCTCATTGGCTGTTTCAGACGTTTAGAAGTCGACCTAGCGGAACCACTGCTGATTGCTACGGTGAACACGCGTGCGAGCGTGTCAAGAAACTCGTATGAAAACTGTTTATAGTATTCTGTGCGAGATGTATGCACACGGGGATTTAGTGACGAACCTCGGTGTTATCTTGTGGGGAAACTTTTAGTGTCTGCACTCATTTTCAAGATTGCTCTATCTGTATGGATTTAACGGGATTCTCATTCGGGCGGATAGTTCAAAGACGGCGCTTTCGAACCTTTTGAGTTTGATAGGCTGCAGAGATTTACAGGTAACATTCTTATCTGTTTATATGAGTTAAAAAAGGGCACATGCTAGTAAAAGTCATTTATTTTCCAGCGCACAAAACTTGGTTGCTGCTTAGAGTTCCACTGGTTCATTCCTAACATGTGATAACCTTGACTCTTCTACTACAGGATTTATTATCGTTACCTGCTGTCTTTCAGTTCGATGATTAACTTTCGTTCAATTTGCTGACAAGCGTTCGAAAGACCTTGTCTCACCACAGCACAACTATAGCAACTCTAGAAAAAGTACTTTTCTAGGTATCCCGATGATCACCAGTATATTTGAATGTCCACTTATTTTAGGAGCCAATACAATGTACTCAACACACCACGCAGCGCGAACATATGTGCTTTTAGTGTTTGATCGGTTGATATAATCTAGGAGGGTATCGCCATTGCTTACTTGAAAGCAGCAATAATTCTCCCTTAGAGCAGCATTCCATTGCTCAGTCCGCTTCACACTGGTTACCACCGTCCATCTCAGAGCAGTTCAGAATCAACCATAACCAATTTTCCAATTACTCTGGAAGTATACGGTTTTCCTAGTCGCCAATTCTTGACTACTTCTTCAATCTTACACAGTGCATACTTAATAGAACACCGGTTACCCATCTGTTTTTTATTCTCTTGACTGTGACACAAACATTGTGTTACTGGCCCGATTGGTTATTCTACTCACTTTTGTACATGTTGGATTTACCTTTATTCCCGTATATTCATATTTTTTTTGGTTACATTAGCGTAATTGATTTCGGTACATCGTCTGTTAGCTCAATAGGTTTTCTGTGTTCTATGTTCCAGCGGAATTACTCCGAATTTATGGCTGGAAATAGGTGAACCACAATTCAGTTTGCATAGTGGTAAGCTTATAGCTAATAAATTTTACAGTCATATCTACTTTACCATGGTTCGTAGTCAAGACCATCATAAGTGTCCTCAAATCGCCCCCCAGTCTTTATAGTGAACCGAAAACCATTAGAGGCCTACGATAAGAACTTGTTTCGGTGCACACTACAGGAGCTGACATTTAGATATTAGAATCATTTGAAGCCACTTCGTTGCATCCGTCACCGTATCAGAAGCATTGTTACAAATTATTCTTTTCTGCGTCTGCTCTGACTTCAGTGACTTCATCCAGATACGCCGTTTTTCTCGACACCATGTTAAGATTTGGACCTTGAAAAAGTCGAAAGAATGGAGAATCGCGTCCTGCAATACGACACATCACTTATTCTTTCACGTATACTGTAGAAGCATAAAAACGAGCGTTTTTCTGTCTCGGTTGCAGAGATTGGCGCTCAACGTGTCTCAGACGTGCCGATATCGTGCCAGTGTTCCCGAAGCAACGTCATTTGCCGCTTGTATAATCTACTCATACACCTCAGATGTACGGTTACAATCGTCATGTGGTTGATGTGGAAGAAACACACAACGCTGGTCAACCGTCTGTTACACAAGATTGTAGAAAACCACAGTTGTTAACTGGCACAATTGCTAACACCAGCGAAATATGGACACGTGACATCAAGCAGTAACGAACTCATCAAACCTGCTTCATCCAGTTATTTGGGATCTTGTCACTGCTGATGTTTCCGTGCCTATTATTTGTATGTGGTTAACGAAATACCTCGGCATCCTAGTTAACACAATTTGAAAGTTATTTGTCGATGGTCACATACGCGAAATTTCTACTGCTCTCAGAACAGTTAGACTGATTGTTCAAATACCACAGTCGAACCGATCTGTTAGGCTTCGTGAAACAACCACTTGTTTGGTTAAGCTGTCTGCCACGAAATACGGTGTAATGACACTAGTAATTTATGACATATAGCCAATAAGATCGCTCGTGCCCATCGATTGGCTGCGATTAATCTACAATCTACCAAAAGCGAATTTAACCACCTGCTTGAAACTAATTCGGTTTTTCGATAGCTGACAGGCTTCGCCAGTGCACATTATCCCGAAGAACAATCTAACAGGATAATGTCGTTATTAGAACTTCCTTGCTTTTAACCGATTAGGTTGTTCATCACTAAGATCGACCTCGTTTGCGCTATATACCGACCTCGTTGCGCTATGTATTAGCCGGTGGTGACCGAGGATATACACTGCCCGACAAACGATTATCCCCTCATACAATGATGAATGCACTAAACTTGGTTTCGCTTATTTTTCGATCAGAAGAACAGTCCTATGGCGATGAGTTCACTATCACTAGAGCGCTCCTTATTTACCCTATCGGATGGTAAAACGCGCATACTCAATCCGTCTTTGTTGAACCCATTCAAAAAAGTCACAACTTGCTACTCTAAATCGGGTAGTTTTAGCTATCATCGCTCGGTTGGCATCGGTGACAATCTTTCATCGATAACTTCATATTCTAGCTGAGCTAGGCTGGTACAGTCGCAGTGTTCGTTGACAGTGCGATCTCAACGAAATTAAAATTTGGTGATCGAAGGGGCCAGAGCAACAATCGAGTAACTTTTTGTCGTTACTGGTGCAGATCACTCTGGCTTACTGCCACATAGGCACAGCACATCACCTCGGGGTCCTCGACAGTCACTGAGAGGTTTGTAGCATTGCAACACTCGAGGAGTGCCCGGCAAACATCCGGTGTTATGCATTGTTCTGACTGCGGCTGTCCAAAGTGGCTATACTTCACCCGACTTCGGCCTTTGCACTCGTATCCCCAGTTGCTAGGTAACGCAACCTACATCCCCTGGCTGTGGTTCAGACAATCTATGCGAAGTTGGTTAGTCATTGACTTGAGTCATCCATTCAAGTCATGTATTATCTTACTAATTATCGTTGCTACTCGACAAAATGTGTTCTCAGTCTTCCAGTGAAATGTGGACCGCCTACTCACCTCAACTAACGGGGCACAATGTACATGTCTGATGTCATATCATTCCACGGAGATCACTGACTTATCACCAGATGATGGGGGTCACGCAATAGACAGCGAACGGTGGTGTATCCCAAAGTGCAGATTATGATCGGAGAGCGCTGGTTATTTTTGTCTGGAAATGTACCAAATACGGTATCATCACTCAACCTAAGCTTTCTAAATTGTTGAGTATGCCCTAGGAACTCGGCAAGCTGTCTCGTACTCTTCAACGTGTTAGTAAAAGTTGTATTTTTCGATTACATGAGTGATATGTATGTGACTAGTGCTGACGGAGGTAAACGTTTACGCCATTTGGAAACGCCATTTTGTCTTTTGCAATATCAAACTGTGAGTTTGACCGCTATTCACTAATATGCCCATTGTTTTCACTGTGGTTTCCCGGATGGACGATTATGTCCAGACCATCGAAAATTTTCCTGAACATGTCACTAGACTTGTTCGTTTGCATAATCCCGTTCATTACTGTTGCAAAGTTATTTATTGGTTTGCACGCGTTGTGCACCATTTTGCTGAATTACTCTTTGCTAGCCCTAAAATTATCGAGTAAACTGCATTTAACAGAAATAATTTTAGCCAGATGAAAGAAGCTGTTGTTTCCCCGGCACTGCTTACCTGTTCGGCTCCAGTACTTCACTTAGCACTGTTTCAACGGAGCTATGGATGGAGTCTTATAGTAGTGGAGTGATCAGACCTGAAGACCATTCTTTTAAATTCTGGTAGTTGATCGGAAGCAGTGCAGAGGTACAACAGCAATGAGCCATGTACTTCACTGTCACGCACTTTCGATATCAATCAGAATGTCATCACTAGCTTCCCCCGCAGACAACAGACAACTCGGTTTGTCTTACATCCATCTAACAATGTGTGTTTGTCATTCCAAATTTCTCAGCCTAAGTGCGTCGTAAAAAACTCAGTTGAGGTAATGTACACCTGTGCAGTAGACAGTGTCGCTGGCGCTCCACTGTGCGCGTCAATGCTGACTGCTTCAAGCAGCACCACACCTTATGAAATGTCACGGTTTTCATCCAAAACATGTGTACCCAAGACACTCTGTTTGCTCCGTGGTTTAGTACGTCACACCGCAGTACTTGAAATACAGTCAAACTACCTTCCAAACCTTCTGTTTTGTCCGCTGTTGATAAAGAGTGTTAGCGCTGACAGTGATATTATAATGCTTCTCAAATATTTCATATCCACCGTCATAACCCCAGCCGTGTTGGTTCATTAGATGCTCCG
>LOND01001672.1:3645-15843 GCA_014220965.1 Paragonimus kellicotti | reverse complement strand
TGTGCATATGAGTTAGGTGAACCACACAGAAATTGGTTAGTTCGAATGAAGTGAAAAGACACGGATTGGTCAAGCGCAAGGGATAACCAAAGCTAGTTCGCTTGCACCCAGTTTCCATGCTAGGAGGGACGCAGGCTAGCACGCGCATGCTAGACGTTAAGCATGTGGGTGTATTCGCACGGCGTACAGGCTGTCTCAGCAGGGTGGATCCGGATAAAAAATCCTAAGTCCGAACAAAAAAGCCTACCAAATGAACAGACCTCTTAGCCGAATCGCATGCGCGAACGATCACACTACATCGTTGTAACCGCAATCAGCCAAGTTGGCGCGGGGGTGGATGCACAGTTCTGGTCAAGCCTCACCCGGCCTCACCGTCCCAGTGTTTGGGGCACCGCATTCCCCGGTCCATAACACTTGGCTGCTGACACACGTCTCTGTAACCGTTTCACCGTTTGAAAAGCAAGGCTGATTTTGCCTTGCTGCTTGCTGCTTTTTCAACTGTATAATATGCACGTTGATTTCGCCTAACTAACCAAGGAGATGCGAACGAAATATAATTGTGCAAGACGTCTTACTACTGTTGGTATTTTTCAAAACCGCATTCTTAGTTTATCTATTTTCAGCCTGGTGATGCATACCGGTTCCCAGCCAAGTGTTGCTGTTCAGGCGCTGAAACCGTGACGAATACGTGGTTCAGCAGCCAGGTGTTATGGATCGTGGACTATGGTGTCCCAAACACTGGGACGATGAGGCCGAGCGGTTTGACCAGAACTGTGCATTCACCCCGTGCCGACTAGGCTGGCTGACTGTGGTTACGACGATGTCTTGTGACCGTTCACTCACCTGACTCGGTCACGAAGCCTGTTTATTTGGTAAGCCATTTGGCTCGGACTTAGGATTTTGTAGCCGGGTCCACACTTCCGGGACAACCTGTTGTTTGGACGGTGGTTGCATCAAGCATGAGGATAAATTGCATTTGATATATGAATTATCTACTTATTTGCTTTGAGTAGTCAAAAGCATAACAAAATAATGAAATGCTGTGTAGAGTATACAGCTTGAATGGAAACTCACCTTGAGGGCGTTGACACGAACACGACTAGTTTCATGATCTACCAGGTGTAGAAGATGAGGAATCGCTCCAGCATTCAGTGTTGTGTACCGTCCATGGTTTGTCGTGCAGATACTGTGAAAGGGGTATGACGACACATACCATCTGATGACAAATTTCACATGTGACAGTTTCTAACATTTCACGCTTGACCTAAGAAAAGCTTAGTCGTTTTTCGTAAGACAAAGGCCTGATAATGAAGTAGAACTGGCAAGAACAGTGAACAGGTATTCTCATCGGATAGTTTCGTTTACCTGAACAGATGACATGGATTGAGACAAGTCAGATATATAATCCCCAAATCAGTACAAACAGAGTAACATTTCTTTTTTTTACCTTGAGTTTTAAGGTTGTTTGGATGTATTCCACTTTCCAACTACTTTACACCGATCTGGATTGTGAGAGTCGAAATTTCGCCCACATGTGTAAAACAGCTCCATTGTTCAGTATACCAAGCTAAGCGATCACAATGTGAAACACAGACAGAGCACGTAACACTCACAAACTTACATTTTACAATCAATTTTGATTAAATTTAGACTCAGCGAGTAGAGTTAACATGCGGACTGCGAATCAGACGATCGTGTTCACCCGGCTATGTATCAGTAGTAACACGAGGCTCATTAGTCCGAATCCATATCTGACTACTTGATGAAATAAAACAAAAGCAGGGTCATTTTGAACACTGATACACATCAACAACAGTTGTGTTAAGTTGCTTTGGTATCTTTAGAAAATCGGGCTAAATATGAATGGCTTTCTTCCAGTGAACCTTGTTGTGAGCTTGAAATCTCATCGCTACACATAGTCAGATAGTGGCCCGTTAAATTACCGTTATGATTCGGTTTGATCAGTTCGACCAATGAAGTTTGAAATATAAACGATATCTTCGCATTGTTATCGTTGATTACATATTAAGTTCAAACAAGAGCAGAAGCAATAGAGCAACCCTGATGGGTACTCACCAGTTTTCGTTGTTACGAGTTCGCATGTACTCGTATTCAGATAAAAACTTAGACTGAGCAACATTTATGGGCTAAAGCATCACAGATTCTCTTGTCGTAGTTTAACCCGTAACCACTATCTTTAGACCGGGATCACTGTTTTCATGTAACTTCCCGTCAGACTTAGTCGGTAGTTAATCACTACACGAGGATTCTGTCCACTAGCCATGAACCCGATCTTCACTTGAACGTCCAGTCAACTGCTGCCATCACTCATCACGACTATCTGTCGGGCGCTACGGCATATCTGTAATATTACATTTGCTATCACCATCACTATAGACAACAATGTACCAATGGTTCAAGCTGATGTTTCACTGCCACATAAGTACTGAAGGAAGAAATAAATTCAACTAGGAAGTGGGAGAAGGCGAAAAAAAGAACCTCAATACTAAAACCAACCATGTCTACACATAAACACTCGGTAACAAGATGTTTAAATCTTGAAGAATCAAGCAGTTAAGCTGTGAGTGAGAGTAAGACAGCTTCCTAAGGGCTTTCACCTTCTTGCGTCAGGAAGTGAACTTACTTCAGAAACTCAGCCAAACAGTAACAACAGTCATACCAATGACAGTGATTAGTCACTTCATCTAAAATCTCCGGACACCGACTCAGTGAGTCGTGCGTTCCGCAGTCCAAGGGACGAACCCGACCAGAAGTGGCCAACCCTTTCGTGAATGATTACATTTATTCACGCCAGGGTATCATCTCCCCATCTCGCACTTTACGTCGGCCAGTCGATACATTGGCAAAAAGTGCTCGGTGTGGTAGATGACCAACTGGCTTCCTTAGTACACGACCTAATTATCCAAATTTGCGCGCAATTAAAGATCGGGCGACTGAACTTGGCTGATATTTAGCGTTAAATGTCCGTTTCCTAACCCTATAATCATCTATCTACTGGCGTACATGCTTCAAGTGATCAGCTCACGATGTGAAACGAATAGAATGCCTGTTGGCTTTTATTTTGTTCTAGCCCATTGGAATAGTTCCAGTTGGCAGAATGTGATGGTTACAAACTGAAAAGGACGGAAAGTTTTCAAAAAGCAACATGGCCAGTTGCCGAAAAACGGGTATAAAAAGCTAATCTACATCGGAAAATCTCTATACATGCAATGTACTTTGCAAATTTTGGCTCGTTGACAGCTTAAATTCTAGTGCATACCACGAATTCAACTCTGGCATCAACACAACGTGCAAGGTGATCGTGAATTTATAACCACCGCACAGACCTTACAATAAGCACCGCTAAATATTCCCATTTAGGCGTACACAGCAATTCGTTGTAGGTAATACGCATGTACTCCGAATTTCTCAAATGAAAACGTAGAGTTTGCCTCACATTAAATAAGTGAGTGCCGGAGTAACGCAAAAGTATTAATTATTAACACGAACTTTGTGACATAGTCATTAGCAGCCTGTTAATTGGATCGTAAATTATCTTAACTACAAATTGCTCCTGAACATATTGTGTCACATGAGTGTAATCAAGTGTTTCATTGCTCAACGAAAGTGGCGTAGAACCGACTCAGGCAAACATCTTGAGGGTTGGTCAGTATCTTAATTACAAGTTACGCATTACTCATTACTTTAAGTTTCCAGATGTACTCTCGTATTGTCTGTTGTCATATGATGTACAAGACCGTAAGTGGGTTTTTATGTTGAAATCCTAATCAGGTCTGCAACTCAAACATCGATGCAGAGAACAATCCAACAGCTAACGAATCCGATGTCGTTTTCATTCGTACAATCAATACCGAACGAACACTTGCATCATTCTATCTCTTTTTATTCGTCAGGATTTTTGTCCAATATTGTACAAATCCAATTCCAGCTTGTAGCATAACGTGCAACTGATTTCAAACAGTTATATATTATGATTTCTATACTACAGATATAACTCTCGTCATTATTACCAGTTTCAGCTTAAAGCCTTATTCGCGGGTACCATTTCTTGGACTGCCATTTGTCCTGGCAGGGAATCCACAGATATTTGAATTAATTGATAAGCACAAATGTGTACGGAAGAAAGAGAAGAGAAAGAAATCAGGCAAGCGAAACCAACTGAGGTCCTCGTGAATGGAAAGTCAACAAGTTCTACGGATACAGGCCGGCCACTGACTACGACACAATCTCATGTAAACAGGTGTTTCCAGCCATCAATGTGGACGGTCGGGAACTCATGAATCAGTAGATAGTACCTATCAATTTTGCCTAGCGGAACGGCCAGGGCTAACAAAAATTAGCGACCTTGTCGTTACGTGATCACTTCGCGGTTTTTTCCAACCGTCAGTCACATTGAACAACGCACGGTGCAGAAGACGCCCCGCCAGCATACGAAATACGTGACCTGGCCAGTGAAGATTGTGCATTTTCACTATCTCGGCTATCGATCGCGAACTTGCACATTTCCCAAATACGCGCTGACGAACTATCTTGTTGTTCACACAGTCAGCCCGTTTAATACAGGCTAACTGACAGAGACAATGGTAATGAAATACCGAGGAACTTCGTGTATCTTCCGCACGAATGGACTGGCTTCTGATCCACAGAGTGAAGGCGAACGCAAACACGCACCATAATCTCTGCTTTTAATCGGTAACTAGACGTCTTCACGATGCCACAAGTGATGGAGATTTGTGAATGCATTACGTGCTTTCGCCATCATTGTGGAAAGTTCATCGGCGATGTTACAGACTGACGAAATAACACTACCCACATAGGCTTAGCAATGGACAGCCTTCAGCGATCTGCCAAAGACACGGCCACTGTCAATCGGGTCTTGTAACAACACCACATTTTTCACATGCAAAGTGCATTCCATACAGGCTAGCCATATCGTTGAGCCGATTCGATGTGGTTCGTATACTCTTTGCAGAAAAACCAAGTAAAACAGTGTCGTGTGCATACTCGTACTCATATAAGATCTCAGTGTGGAGTCTGTACCAGGCTCCACACCAAGATCTTCGGAACCTTTGAATTTTCCATCCATAAATAACCAGTGTATATTGCAATCAGTTGAAAATCTTCTTCTTACTTACGTGAGAGACTCGAATTCAAGTACGATTCTCAAGGCTATTCAGAACCTACAATTCCGAGTATTACGGTTGGATGTTGTCAAATTACCCAAGCCTAGACAACAGTAGTTGTAATCGGATAGTATCGGCAGTCCATTAGTCAGGTACCTACCATAGTTATTGATGTATGAAAAATCGAGTAAACAAAAAACAACTTACAACGATAAAGCTCCAGTCGCCGATGCTTTAACTTTCTCACAATCGTCGGTTAACAGAGCGACCAATGCTGGGATTGTTTCGTTGTCCAACGCTTCTTGTTTCCCTATTGGATTGACGCTGTGAACGTACCAGACAAGCGAATATGATTAAACGTTTATATATATATATATATATATATATATATATATATATCAAACAATATAACTCACCATAAGCGTAAAATGTTCTGAGCTGCACGTGACCGAACCTCTTTACTCGAGTGTGCCAGAAGTTGTGTGAACAGCTTCATACCACCGGACATCAATCCTTTATCAGTGTCCAAACTTAGACAATGATTAAGCGTATCCAAAACAACGATCTGATAATTAGAAAAATTCAAGCAAAGGGAGATAAAAAAAAGCGTCTAGACAAACTTTAATTTCGTCTACTTCGTCACGTGCACAGTCAATCAGTAGAGGAATATAACCATTCTCCACCGTGGCAAGAGCTCCCGCTGGAGAGGTGGTAAGTAATTCGATAGCTTTTTGGGCATTCAAGCGCACAATATCCACTTCTGTCAGTTTGATCAGATTTAAGAACGACTTCAAAATGTTATGCTCCAAAAATGTCATCCATCCAAGTTGATGTTGACAAAGCACTACAAAACATTCGGTTGCGTATGCCCTACACGACACATCTGGATCAGTAAGAAGTTCATTCAAAGAGTCAAAAACGCCTTAGAGATAAATTGATTAGGGCATGATTTCAAATACCTTCATTGATTGCTTCACTGATATGTTCATGATCATGAAGATAATCGCAAAGTGCTTTAACCGCACGCTGTCTCGTTAATAATACTGTATCATGTAGCTCCCGGTTCTGAAAATGACAGATGGCAGATGTTAAACAAATAAACCGGATAGGATTTTGCTAGATGGATCATGCGTAAAAAACAAACTAGATATATAGAATATCGTGTTATTGACTCCATCGAGTGATTGCTATATGCTGCTGACCAAGAAAAACGACGGACCTAGTGATATTAAAATTCATTTCTGAACTTCAGTATAACTTTAACCAAAAAGAGGACACAACTACTTAGACCATGCCACTGATTTTGAACCAGTTGACAGTATATTGTCGTATCTGGACAGTTGCACTATACCGTAATTTTTCAGTTATTTAATGTTCAACTGGATGTAATAGGCCACAAACAATCCTATAAGCAATCGACATTTAAGTTGGACATAACACAAGCCTTAGTGCACGTTCTGTAACCAGCCAGCCTCTTTCGAAAAGCAACATTAAACTAAAGGCTATGAATGTGAAAGCTACGGGCAAACATGTTTCACGTCCAATTTAAATCGACCAAATCCTCGATTCATCATCATCATCATCATCATCATCATCATCATCATCATCATCATCATCATCATCATCATCATCATCATCATCATCATCATCATCATCATCATCATCATCATACAGCCATGAGCCTGACCAAAAGGTACTGTGGCTCGGGCTGCCGCTCACCTCATTGGTAAACAATGGCTAATTCGAAGAAGTATGACTTTCGGAAGCAGACACAAACTAAGGCAATATCACAAAGACTACTCCGAGGGCGGGCAAACACATTAAGTGTTCAAACTGTTTCTCGAAGTAAATAGCTGTAAGAATATTATGGTTCGTACTACCTTAGTCGGCTACTTTCTCAGAATGGTCGCTTCACGCCTGACACATTCGTTCATGGCCTCGTCTGCATTTGACCAAACGAGCACAAGTGATTGGACGATAGACACCCAAAAGAAGCTTCCCCATGACTCCCTACTCGTTTGATTCTTGTTATAACTTCGTGTATAGTTTGCGTGATTTGATGACGCCCCTCTGGGTATAGATAGTCGCAGTCTTATGCAACCAGCCTACCTTAAAAATGATCACAGGGGTCAAGACTTTCTCTGTCAAACTTGATCTGATATGTGTGTGTGATTAAATACAAATTCGGACGGGCGTCCGCGAGTTCAACGAGCAGTTATTACGCGGCCGAGAACGAAAGCGCGCGGATACGCAAAGGGAACCATCGGTGCCATAGGCCGTGGTGGCGCTGGCCGCCTTGGATTAGTAGGTCACCAGCGTACTCATAGTGCACCGTCGGCGAAGAGACGACGAGTACGTTAGGCTCAGGTAGGTCATATCAGTATATCCATTCTATTTTTGTTAATGATTGCATCGACCAAGACCATGGTCGTTTGGCAACTAATTCGCTCCTCTTTTCAGAAACTTGGGTGTCTGCGGTCTTCTACCCATTCTTATCTTCAGCTTTGTTGGTGTATTGTATGATGAATGGTTTGCCTGTTCTTTTCGTAGTCCACTCTGAATCTTGTTTTTCATTCTTATCCTCTCTGGAATGCAGTAACATACATTCGTATACTGAAATGCTTCTTGTATTACATTTTACATATCTTTCTTCTCAGTTTAGATCTTGTCATTGTAGTCTCTCTCTGTTTATTTTCCGAGAGATAAGGGTTTCCTTTTCCTGCTAGCCATTCAATTGGCTAACCAGCATTGGCCGGCTGGACACAAAGGCCTCACTCACACACCTACTGGTCTTATTCCTTCGGGTTTACACCGGATACGTGTGTGTGAGTGGAACCACAAGTGGTGCAGCGCAAGCCACTTGGGGTGATGGTTTGAAGCGCAGGCGTCCTCTGGCTTCGGTCACTGTGACAGGCTAATCCGTTTCGGATGCCGCCAACCTTGAACAAAACCACTTGTGGAGCGCACATCACGAAGTACTTGTAAGTAACTTTCCACATGCAGGTTCACTTAGTGTCCAGTAATTTTGTGACAAATTGCTCAGTTGAGAGCTAGCAACACCAAACGGTTCACTGTATCTTCAGCGCACACTTCTCCGCAACGCGCGCTCACAAACAACCTTTGAACCAAAATTCCTTGGGCAAATGTCATTGCAAGGTGCGATCTCTAAGGGATAAGTGAAAACTACAACTTATTGCCTAATACGATCACTGATAAAAGAGTTACTACAAAAATGTTAACTGGCTAACAGGTGAATCAATCTGTATTCATGAACAAAAAGATGCAGTCCTCAAATGGAGAAAATAGGTCACGACAACCATGTAAATACTCCACAATAATACCCACCGATGAAAAACTCCAGGGAATTGACAGTGGTGTGAAAGTAAACATTAGAACATACACATGCATTGCGTCAATCTAAAAGTTCCCGTCGTATCAGGCAAACGTTCAGTACAAAACGTTCATTCTGACGCGTACTGTCGACTGTGACAAATTGTGAAAACTGCCTTTCGTCAAAATTGATGCGAGTAAACTGCCGCAAACAGTAATACTCGTCGAATAAGAAAGTTATGATGGCCACAATCAGACTGCGATATTTTATGGGGTTTAGTAGACAAACGCGGTTGTTTAAGAACCGCGGGGAATCATTTAAGAGGTAGGCAGGATCGTTTAGGCGTTATGAACGATCACTTAGGAACCAGGGGTATGGAATCGAGAAAAACGAGTTTTATTCAGTTAATAGTCTCCTCTCGAGGCGATCGGGCAACCTGATCATTACTCACAAGCGAAAGTGGTTGAGCGTTCACATATGATAATTCGGTCGTGCCTAATGTGAGGTCAATGGCGCAGTGGTAAACACGGTTGCCTCATGAAAGCATGGCCGGAGTTCTAGTCCCGGCAGTGGCAAGGATATGCACTACTGACGAGCTCTAATGAGAGCGAAACTCGAGTCTAGTGCTTCTTTTCGAAAGGGGCCGACTGGAAAGTCTATGGGAATGACAGCTGCGATCAATTGTGGGTGATGTTCAATCTATATGAAAATCAAAATCCTCTACTACTCATCAGTAATAGAGTGCTGTTTCAAAGTTTAAGTATCGGAAGGTAACTACTTTGTAATTGTCTACAGCAAAGACAATACAATTCGGTATACATTAAATTATAAAGTGCAAATGGTTATGATGTGATAGGAGTAACTCGTTTTGGTATTTATATGAACATGCCTTTTACATCTTACACCATATGATAACCATACTATCGAACTTCGGGTTGGAATCACATCAAGCATATTACATGATTCTCACGGCTTTGCACCGTGATTCGTTCTGATGGATCTTTGTCATTACAAACTACGGCACATTCAGTCACTACCGAGGATGATATACCTGAATTCAAAATATGGTGTTCTACTTGAAGTCAGGATATACGTACTTTTCTTGCCGCAGTTGGTGCATTTGCAAATCTGTTCATCAGAACTAGGCTGTTTTGTTAACCATTACAATCGTCCGGAGTTATCCATTGGACTGTGTCTAACCATTTAACTTTAGAGCTGTCAAGAGAGTTAACTTAAATATCTTCTAGTGCTGTGAAATTAATTGTTTGTGATCTAATTGTTTATTTACCCACTCAAGTTATATATCACAATTCTGAGATATAATTATTGCAACGGAAGATTATGTGATTGGCTCGTTGAATTCATGCATTTCTGCAGGCCGACATCTTATTTAGTCGAAGGAACCCGTAAACTGGATGAGGACGCCTTGACCAACTTAGTGTTTGCCTACAGTGTTTTCATGTTACCGGTCACATTAAGAATGTAGTTGTAAATCGGTTCAGTGTTGACAGTTGCATAGTGACATACACTACACTGTCAAGCTTGAAGCGACTAAGCCCAGCAGACAGTAGTGAAGTGAGATGCATTAGTGGCTGAGGAATAACTGGTCATTTATAGTCTACTGTAGGAAGGAGCATTGGTTACTTGTCCGACGGCAAAAGTATGTCAAACTACAGTTTGATCCTTCGGTGTTTGGCTAGAAACTATTCGGAGAGCGAAAATAAACTTTAAATTACCTACCGACCATAACAGAAATAGCCTTAAGGAATAACTGATATATTGTTTAATAGTGAAAGTACAGCAAAGTTGGAACTAATAAAGCAGAGTTTTAGAGGTGGTTACATATTTTTTTATAAAGCGAAACATTGTGTCCCATGGTCACTGTGACCTATTGAAAAGTGATCTCCCGAATTCAGTTGAAGAGTACTCGTTAACTTCCGTTATTTCCGTCAGCTGGGTACAACCATCCGTAACGTTCTCAACGTGATGAGAAGGCTCTGGGGTTCTATGATGATCATAACACGACTATAGAGATAGGCTAGCTAAAACACTCTTTTTTACCAGGAGAACCGGGGGTTCATGATTTTCGGCTTCGAACCGTACCCATAGATATTGCGGCTAGAGTGGCCATTTTTCGTATTATGGTTCACTTTAACTTGTAATGTAAGATATGAACTATACTTGTTGGAAAAGTTTAAGTGAGTGTTAGCTTACTAGAACTTACTATCGTCAACGTACCATATGGTTTCACTATCCCCACAACACATCTTGTCGACAAAACGGTCTAAGGAGAATACACTAACCAAGCAAATGAAGGTGAAATCGATTAGTCTTGAATATATACTGGCCTGTTAATCGCAGTATCTTTACCGTATCGTTCGTTTCACACTTAAAGCAAATATTGCACTTTCCAGCTTTTCATCTAGGGGGTCGAAAAGACCGCCGTTTGAGGTAGAAGGAATGGACAATTATTGCCTGTACGCGATCTGTTCCGCTGTATCAGTCGTATACCTGACCTCTGTGTAAAACATGTGTGAAAAGACTGTTTGATCGTCCCCAACTCCGTCGATTGAACCGTGTGACGTGGATTGGTCCTATAAGCAACACGGCTATTCAAATGTACGCCTTTAAAAAAAACTTCGGATGCTCGATCAATTAGTCGGCTAATATTAGTTGAACAATCCCTAATATCTGCGCCATTCACCGTGTATACTAACTCAGAGATTACTACTTTGAACCTTACTAACCGAGACGATTAACGTTTGGGTAAAATCACCAGACGGTCAAGCGTCAACATGTTAACAAAACAGAAGACCATGGCTACTTTTTTATGGTAAAGTTAACATATTTCCATTTGGATTGTGTGGGCGCTTAAATGGCGAGTTACTAGCGCTAGCTAGTTTGTGGTAGGACGCACTTTCGAACCGGACCGCCTGGATGCATTCATTCCAGACCAGCGTCCGAGAATTTAGTCAGCGACAATTGAACGGTCATGAATTCAAGTGTATGATACGTATCGTATGGTACATACCAACACCACGTCACGGTGATGTGATGACGCTGCGACAAGTGAAATTACAAGTTCGGCTATCATCTTTAACGTACCCGGTACGAACGGTCAACTAATGGACGGCCGTTTAACAAATCATGGTCTATAATTTCAACATGTCCTGCCATTATTCGGACTCTCTAGAATGACTCAATTTTAGTTACTTTCATTGTAACTGTTACGTTCATTTTAACAAATTTCTTGTGAATGGCTTCCATTCTTATAAGCTGTTCGTAGCTGCACGTATGGTTTCGAACATTTTAGAATTGTATTTCCTATTTTATCCGCTGATTTAACGCATGGGATTTATTGCTGTTAGTTTGATATTCAGTTATAATATTTTTAGATTCATTTCCCTTAGATTGAAACTCTTTCAGGATAACCCGTAAGTCGTGTTCACTTGTTACCCTTTCTTTTCTTTAAGTTTCTTGGTTTAACTTATCTTAAAGGTTTGGCTCGGTTTCAGAGACGAAATCTGACTCCGTTTCTATTAGTTAGCTACATAGAGTGAAATAAAAGATACTGGCAATTCTTTTGTCTCCTACTCTTTGTCTTCCTAGCCTAGATCCACCTGCTGTATAACGATTAAGCATCAGCTCGAACCACGGATGTATTGTTGTATTGGATACTTATCCCGACTGTTGGAGAGCCTCCATATTTCTTTTATCTCCATG
>LOND01001671.1:40719-68099 GCA_014220965.1 Paragonimus kellicotti | reverse complement strand
ACAAGAAATTTTCAGCCAACCTCGAGTCTTACCTTTTATAGAGCTTATCAATAATACATACGCTTGTTACGACTGGGACTTGACTTACAGCCACGTTTTTATGAAACAGCTGTGAATGACTGCCATCTGTAGGCGAGAACAGCGATCCACGGTAAGTGAACTCCAGCTTGAAACCAACCAAATCACCAACTATTCATCAGTAGCCCAACCTAGTTCAACGCAACTAGTATGCCACTGCAGTTCACAATAGTCCAAATTATCCGTGGTAATTAAGAAGTCTGTGACCACGCCCGAAGCATCCTCATGGTTTTGCAAACGGGTCATGTGGAACTGTTATCAGAATTATGTAGAGTCTGTTAAATATCCTGAATTAACTGCATTATCTGCTGCCCAGCAGATGGTGCTAAATAACCACATTCTTCAGAATCTTTTTCGAACATATTTTAGTTGTGAGCTGTTGTATAGAAGAAAATGAGTAGAATAAGACTTTCAAATAAAACATTTTTTTCATTCCAAATTTTTCTCCATTGGTTAAGGCACCAAAACCTGCTTTTCTTCTAATCATCGTATTTTTCATTCGTGTAGTTATTTTTAAAAGTGAACTCCATCACATACACTAGTGCATCTGCTTCCACTCTAAGTCATTTTTGGGATAACGAATCAAACCTGGCTTACTGGATTGAATTATAGTCCTTATTCACAATCGGAATTAGAAGGACTGACCAAATTTATCGACCACCACAGCGAAGACAGTGTACGGCTTGAATGTATCGTTCAAACTGTAGTTGCTATGAGAAAAATGTAAGCAGTAGAACAGTGCCTTCTTTGGTGAATATTCCTAGACTAGAGGCAAACTATCGTACCGTTAGATGTTACACCGATGGGAGTCATTAACCGATTATTCGTCAATAATAATTTACGACTCGAGCATAAGTCTAACTTAACCAGGTGGATGAATGTAGACCGTTTTAAAAAGTTGGTCGTATTTTTAAGGCGATAACAAAAAATTTCTATACTCGCAGTTATCAAGTGCATGTTGTTCTCTGTTGCATGATTTCAAGCTGTCCGACATAGATGTACATGATATGTACATAAATGCTCCCAATTCTAAGACCTTCGTAAAAATTTCGACTTGCATTACCTTTTTGAGATATCGACCGGAGATGAGGTGCAATTCTTTTATTATACACGGTTGCAATATTCATTACAACGGTCCTAATGAAAACAGTTTCGAATTCTTTGGAATGTTCCGCGATGAAATGCAAGAATAAGTTACCTCAGACTTCTTAATGATGTACATTTCATCCGTACACATTGGAAGCATGTTGAAAACGGATTTTCTGCTTTGCAGCACAATAACTGCGTATTCGGGTATCACAAAACTTCTGCAAATATTTCTTGACCTCACATTGAGAAATATTGGAAGAATAACCTAATACCAGCTGCTTAGAGGGAGGTACTTGCTCACTGTTTAACTGAAATTAATTACTGTTACCCTGTGGTCTTAAGTGAACGTCATACCGTTGAACAGGGCGGAACTTAATCGGATCTTTGGCCCTAACATGTACTCAGTGTAAACTCACGCAAACGTTAACACAAATACGACGAACTTTAGCCACCTCAGCGACTTACAACATGCGCTTGATTATTTTAGTCTGGATCACACTTTACCTATAATCATGTGTAGGACGAATGTAGTCAAACTGTTCGTTATTATGAACTGTGTGAGCTTTAGGCTCGAATTAGAATCAAATCAACGATCATTGTTGAACATTGTACTCAACCGAAAGGAGGGTGTGTTTCGAATTTGTGGTTAGTTGGCATGAAAGCCAAATCACCCGGTCTGCACGTAAAATTTTATAGTTTTACATTTATGCAAAACATGCAGTTGTGTAGAAACAACTTCAAAAACAGTCCACCTTATCTACGGTATGCACCATTCATCTTCATATCACGTGAACAATAGTACCGCTCGCCTTTCATGAAGTACTTAACGGTTGAAGGATAAGATTCTTGATAAACTGTTCGTTCAAAGCAGAGTGGTATATCCGGAAATCTCTACAATGTGTAAGTGACATGACAATCAGCTCATTCAACATCTGTGCACCCCCTTTTAGACACTAGAATACGCTACTTAGTCAGACTTACAATCGCGCAAAATGCTAATTCCTATATGTACAAGTAACGGTAACCAAGGCAGTTCTCTTATGTCTTGAATGATCTGGAGATATCCATGCTTTAATAGAACTCGTTTTCAAGTTGAACATCACCCACAATTGATCGCAGCTGTCGCATTCCCATAGACTTTCCAGTCGGCCCCTTTCGAAAAGAAGCACTAGACTCGAGTTTCGCTCTCATTAGAGCTCGTCAGTAGTGCATATCCTATGGGAATGCGACAGCTGCGATCAATTGTGGGTGATGTTCAACTTGAAATTAACCAAATCCCCGACTACTCATCAGAATTCGTTTTATCAGGATGAATAGGCGGCTGTTAAGCATTCCAAGTGACAGTTCGGTTTTACCGGCGGAAAGCAAAAAGAATTTGCCTTAAATCGGACGTATTGGTTGTCTCCAAATCTATCATCGCGAATGCAAAGTGATACATCCTAAACTTTGTTAGGAATATTCCCACGAGACGTTTCCATCCATTGTGTGAACAGTTTGTGTTGACAATGACACATCTATATGTTAGATAATAACGTCACCTTACTTCACACACCCATTGTTTACATCAGTAATGTACAGTTTTTCTTCAAAGCACCGCTAATTCCCCTCTATATATTGGATCGGTGATCAAGTCACATATGATTTAACTTTCAAAATTTATGGAAACCAGCGTAGGCTAACAGCCAGTAATTTACTTCTTGAGCTTTTGGGAACAGCGGTTGTAAGTTAGCAAGGAACGCGATATTTTATTGACATTTCACAGACAAATAACTTCATATCCTCATCTGGTCCGGTGATAACTTCCAAAATAACAATTGCTTTTTACCGTGAAGCTCCACCGAAAATACTCTCAATAGTTTGATTATTTCAGGCGTATATGAAAGTGGTTGAACTCACCAATGAACATCAGAACTAGATGAAGAAGTAATTGTTTCTCCAACATGCCGATTGATGTGTTTCTTTGGCACAGGGTTCTTCACTGGTTAAGACTTTAACCTGTTCACATTTATACCTGTCCCTTAGGTACACGGCCTGTTCTGTCGTTCAAATTTGTTAGCAAAATGTGCCATACAAGCTCCGTGGCATCCATGTGATACGACCACTGGAGAAAGTACTATATTGTTCATTTAGAAAGACGAGCTATGAATAGTTCAAGTGATGTTTGTTGAATGTGTACACAGTTTTTCAACTGTGAATTATGCTTTGCTACGGAATGTACTTTGAAGTATTACACTTACTAGAAAGATAGCCTAATAGGGTTACACTTGTGATGATCTCACAGGCCCGTGTGATTTTCTATGCTTTTAACATGTTAAAGTGCATCACCCTGTACATCGTCCACCTACTTTTTCTAATAAGTACTCATAGCTGGTATCATGTTTCATAATCATGCTGTGGATGGCTACATAGTTAACTGGAGCGCACTTTATAGAAGATTCATCCAGGCTTTAAATAATGTGAATCTATAGGTAGGGTTTGTTAAAGTCGCAACAAGCTGAACTGATTTTCATACTTATTGTATACGTAAGATTAGTTTAGTAGTGTAGCAAGTGGTAATTATAAAGTTTTGGTGAAGTTTCAGCTCCGGTTAACAAGCTTTCTACAAACCAGTTATTTATGTGGTGATACTGAAGATAACCTGGGACGGATTACTCGATATTCATCAATTTCCTTCAGCAAACTCAGATTTATTTTGGTCGAGGAGCAAGTCACTGAGCTTGATGTGGCTGTTACTGTTATATATTGCAATCGGGTGCGTAAGCAGAACGAGAGCACGAGCCAGGAAACAATGATCTTCCGTGTACCCCTACAGGAAGTTTCCTGGAATCAAGAAAGCCCGAAATCTGCTTGTGAATGTAGACTACCATGGATGCTAGTTCGTCCAGTCTGTCATCTGCTCACAGTCCATGGGAATGCCCATCTAATCCTTGTCACACTTGCCCGTTAGAGCGTCGCCCAGTGTCCTGCAGAATGGCTTCATTTTAAACAGGGAACTGAGATTCTCAGGTACGAGATGATACAAACCTTTGACACCAATAATGAAAAGCCACTTTTATTATAAAGTAATAATGAGGTCTCACTGGACAAATTTGACAGAATTTACGAAAAGCGTTTACTAAAATTCGCTATCTAGAACTTGTTGATTCCTGAGAAATTCAAGTATTGGGAAATGGACCGCTCAGAACAGACATCAAACGGAGAATGTAGAATGCACCAATACACATTAATGCATAAATGACAAGCATTTATAGAAGTCACTCACTCAACGTGGTATTGCGGAACGAGAACTATTTTATTACACTGTCATGCCAAACATTACCGCCGTAGGAGTATAATCCAAAATGGGAAAGTTGTAGAGGTTCTCGTTACTTATCAACTTCGTGTTGACACTATCAGGTGTGCACCGCTAGTATCCAAGTTTAGAACCTGAACTTCAGGCTTAATATAACCTGCCTGTAACATCATGCAGGGCTATGTAAAAACTATTCCCTCATGCCTGATCTCATCCCTCTGATGGTGACGAATTATCCTCTTCTAGACGTGGATAAAATACCAATCCAGCTATTTACGAGGTCTTTTGATAGTAAACTTCCAAGAGCCTAATAGTTTACATTGCTTCAAACTTATACATGGTGACTGAAACTAATCCCTGAGTCCTGGAACAATGACACCGCCATGCATTGTCTATGCAGCTCTGGAAAGTTGGGATGGCAATCTGCATTGCGGTTACACTATCCGCTTTGCATTACTCCCAACTATCTTTCGTGGTGTTTTGAAGAGATCTTTGTGAGTTAAAAGCTAGGCCACATCTGAGGGTAAAGTGGACCGGAGAGGTTGATGAGTGAGATTTCATGGATACTGATTACCTGGATTCATCCTTAACCTCCATTCCACTTGTTATTTCCATCCTATAAGTAAAACTTCATAAGTGAGGGACCAGCGGAGTACCTACTAACTCCAAGACATCAAGTGAGTACGTTGTGCTAGTAGCAATGATCAAGTGGGCTCTATCGAAATGTCTTTACGATCATCGTTATTTGTGTTAACGATCCCTCAACAACTCAACTGCATACTGCAGACAAAGCTGTAATGTGTACTATAAACTAATAGTGAAAGGGAGATGCTTCAATGGGAAACGTATGCTTTGCAAAGCCAAACAATCTATTCTGGACTAGCGTTCAAGAGCGTTGGAGTTAAACTACTACACGTTCATAGTCATCTCTATAGCAAGTAATTTTGGGAGCCAACTCACCACTTGAAGTACATATTCTAACGTTTGCCAACGTTCACATCAACAGTTGCTTTTTGACGTTCATCCCTATTGTGAGCATATAACTTGAATCAAACGTCCTAGTTTGTTGTCAAATTATTAGTATAAACGGTCTACAGATTGAGAAGATTCGAATAAGCTCAGCAAAGCGGGACAGTACATATAGATTACAAGCGGCCCCCGATAGACCGTATAAAGTATCTAACAGTTATTTTATAATGGCATGAGGAATACGACTCTATATGTGAATATAGGACTTTGAACAAATCTACCACTTATTGGAATGTAAACCAAGATGGACACAAATCATCATAATCTAGGTTTCCTATCGTAATTGTCAAAAAAATGAGCCCGGACTTGCGAACTATACACGCCCGGAGTCTGAGCACGTCCACTGTGTAACGCACAGTCGGAAACCGTTGAAGCTGTGTTTTTAGTTAACAAACCATATGTCTCGATTTGACAAAAGTCAGTCAGATATTTCAGACAGCTTGTCTATTGCAAGCATTTTTCGTACCATTCATATTTCTTTTTAAGGCTGAACATGGAGTCCGAAATGCACACGCCTACTTTGACTCGCTCTAACGTACATCTTCCGTGCATTTGATGGGAAAATGCGAAAAGGCTAAACCTGATCTGTAGTAGAACAAAAATACCTGCTTTGTTTTGTGTTTAAGTTTAATCAGTAGAGTGACTTATCGCGCCACGGGGAGTCGCAGTCGTGTAGACACTACGAACGGGCTGAAGATTTAGAAAAATTGATCCACATACATTTATTTACCAATTAAACAATGCTGGATTTTTCAAAATGCCAGTTTACTCAAGTATGCAATACTATTTGCTAAAAAAGCCACACTTTACCAAAATTTGTTTTATTTATTGAATAAACTGAATTTTTTTTATTTGGGAAGGTTGAACGTTCACCATTTCGTCCGATCTTCAATTATGAGGCGTTCTTGGTTGGTGCATTACGTGGACTGTATACGACGTTTTGTATTCATGTCTGCTGGAAATTATTGACATTCGATCTTGTTGCTTTTAAGGACTGTTAGGCGGCTTAAATTTCTTGCACATCAGTCGCATCGTAGTTCTCTATCTGGCGGATTAATTGCGAACGATTGCGTCCTTGGGTCATGTAAGTATGTAGACTTGATGTTGAAGACTTGATTTCAAAAGTAGAACTTGGACATCCGATACATGGAGAAAGCTTTTTGTATATCGAGGGCATATTTACACCCGAACTGATGCTTGGGGCCTTCCAAATGATCAGCGATCACTTGAAAATCCCAGCCGTGTGCATGCACTTCTGAGTATTGTACAAGAGGTCACGGCAGAGCAATCCGAGATCGACAACTGGAGCGCATTTACAATGTTAATGGACCGGGATCATTTGGTTTCATGATGCAGATTAATGTGTCTCAAATTATGCATAGTCGTTAAAGAATTGAAACCACATCGAAGTTACAATCCTCAAACTAAAAAACGCACTTATAAAAGTCTGTCTAGTGTCAAAGCATGCGCAGTGGGCCTAACTAGGTTTTAAATGCGTATATAAAGCAAAATGGATTATAAATTTGATTAGCGGCTGTATAAGGGAATTTAATGGCGGTAGGTTGCAAAAAAAGTTTCTTTTTTGCTTCAAGTTAACA
This sequence comes from Paragonimus kellicotti, assembly GCA_014220965.1. Lineage (NCBI taxonomy): Eukaryota > Metazoa > Platyhelminthes > Trematoda > Plagiorchiida > Troglotrematidae > Paragonimus > Paragonimus kellicotti. The sequence continues at coordinate 61,013 of LOND01001671.1, read as the reverse complement.
GACAACAACACTCCTGAGGAAGGCCACCCGAGGTGGTTGAAACGTAGAGTATTACAACTTGCTCATAACGTTGTGTTATTCTCAATCCATTTATCATTAGGCAAATTACGCTTAGATTGCATGTTACATTCCTAACAAGATATTACAGGTAGCCTGGTTTCGTAGATTTTGTCTTAATATTCATTCTATTTAGGTGTTGTTCCAACATTGTCGACGAGTTTCAACCTTTATTTTATTCGACAAAATCCATCGTTAGCAACACGTCTACCGTCCGTTAATTATGTTGAATGTGGTGCGCATCTTCTTGTTGCCCTCATTTGGGTGCTGACAATTAATTATGAACAAGTCTTCTGTTGTTTAACTCTCTTTATGAATATTTTGAAACTAGATATCTGACAGCTCACTGTTATGCTCGTAATGTACGATTTCTTTCCAAATACGTTCACTGGTCTTCGAGAATAGTCCTCAAACTTTCATGTTTGTTGACACACTCATATAGTTTTTATTCAGCAATGCGGCATTAACGTGACAGGATGCTCAGCTCTGCTCGTGAGCCTTATAGAAGCAACTTTTGTAAGACATTGAGCGGAGCGCTGTACGGAAACACCTGAAAGTTATATTGATGAAAGTTGATAATTCGGACAATTCTGAAATGTTAATTTACTGAACAATAATCATAGAACGGATAGCTAAATCCATCCAGACGAAACGTAGGGTGACTGTCATATAAAAATTTGAAACTAAATCAACAGAGCACACCCAAAGTACATTACAACGCACCGATTCAGTCCTTCTCACTTGAGTAACCTCCTGGGGTGGACTGCTTTGTACAACTTGGTCGGTGCAACTACCTACTAGTGAAGCCTTCACACAAACGCGGCTTCACTCTTTAATACACTGAACAAGCCAAGTTGACATTTTTGCTAATCTTCTTGTGGATTTGCCAGTGCAGATGCAGAGGCTGCTAACGTTGTGTGAACAGTACGTATGTGTGCATAACTACGAATCATGAAAAACTTCTAAGCACAGGAACAAGCAACTTAACTGAATTACTGATGAGTAGTAGGGGATTTTGGTTTTCATATAAATTGAACATCACCCACAATTGATCGCAGCTGTCGCATTCCCATAGACTTTCCAGTCGGCCCCTTTCGAAAAGAAGCACTAGACTCGATAATTCGGTCGTGCCTCATGTGAGGTCAATGGCGCAGTGGTCAACACGGTTGCCTCATGAAAGCGTGGCCGGAGTTCTAGTCCCGGTCGTGGCAAGGATATGCACTACTGACGAGCTCTAATGAGAGCGAAACTCGAGTCTAGTGCTTCTTTTCGAAAGGGGCCGACTGGAAAGTCTATGGGAATGCGACAGCTGCGATCAATTGTGGGTGATGTTCAATTGTATTGATTGAATTACTCCCATTTTTAGTGTCACAAGCCAGAATCATAGTATAGAACCTTCTGATTTCCAGATCACCCTATCCACACTTGATAGTTGCAGTCGTCTTGAAAAGCCGCACCATCAGCTGATCACATTTTCAACCGGCCGTCTACCGTAAGCCTGGAAAAAAATCACAGTCACGCCTGTGTTCAAAGAAGGGTGCAGATATGACCCAGAAAAATATCGACAAATAGCACTGCTTTCAATGGTCTCCTAAAAATGAAGAGCTTGTTAAATGATTCTCCCCGGGCCGCGGTTGCGTGTCTCTAGCTCATCACCAAGGAGCAACATGATTTCGTTAGTGCTATTCATGGGCCTTGAACAAACGGACTACTTGTGACTTTTGAACGAAGGACTGCTGACAAAGACCTGCCCATAGATGTGGTCTGTCTTGATTATTCCAAAGCTTTCGACATGGTTGATCATTCCATTTTGCTGCGGAAACTCAATAGCTAGGCCTTGATGAGTATTCACTGGCTTAGCTGAAGGATTGTCTGACTGAACGTAGGCCCAACGTCAGAATGAATGAACATCTGCCAGTGTGGTTTCCTGTCACCATCCACGTTTCACAAGTATTAACGTAATGATTCCTGTTATTCCATCTTTCCGTCTATGCAATTCCTACTGGGGTCAGACCAGTGCTGTTGCTCTACGACGATGACAAAGCTCTGGTGAGCTCTGGATTGTCCAGGCTATTCAATAACCTGATAGAAAGAATTGAATTGTCTAAACCAGTGATTCCTAGAAAATAATTTGCTGGTCAGTGTCAACAAATGCACAATTCTGCGCGTTGGCCGGTAAAACTGTACTGATGACTGCTTTGACACAAAAGGTTATACGTGTCAGTATACGTTCGAAACCTAGGTACCACAGTGACAGACATTTGGAGTCTGTCCATGGAGTTCACCACCATGGCTAAAACCCACAAGTAGCACTGAACTTCTTGGGAGAGAGTGATGGGGTCATCTGTCCGGAAGTATGTCCCACTGTGTTGACATCCACAATCCGGGCCACATCTGGAAACGACCATACAGACCTGTCGTTCTAATCTTAAGGAAGGTTAGGCGCGTATTGAAAATGTTCAGAGATGGGCTACTGCGATAATTGTGCAAGTCAAAAAATTCCCCTACTCAGAAAGACGGACATAATTTGGTCAATTTCATTGAATTGCAGACATATCGAGAAATAGCTAATTCTCAGTGGGAACTATTTTGCACCACATCTCATCTATTTGCATATCTCCAAACACCAAATAAAGATGAAAGTTTAAGGGGTCACTTGCGAAGATTGAGTAATGGAACAGGTAGGTTATTCTTCAAACAAAACTGCTGCACACTCAGGATTTGTTCACAGTGGAATGCAACCTTCGTCTCTGTGATCACAATATTTTACCACACAAAATTAATTTTCCATGTATTGAGAATATAGTGCGGTTGGTTGCAATATATCCGAACTTCCAAAACAAGGGATGCCTTTGGTGTTTAAATTCTCATCAAGTGTCAGGTTCAAACTGTGGTACATAATATTTATTCCACTAGTGGTTTGTCTTCCACACACTTCATGTAATCAATACCAGTCGATTTGCTTTCGTAATACGTGCAATGTGTCTTCGATCTACGGAAATTGTAATGTTTATTCCATTTTGCGCGCAGCCTGCTTCCACGTTCGAAGGGCTGTTACCTGCAAAATTGAGAACATTCCACTACTATGATTACAAAATACACGCTTTCTGATGGTAGAGATTAATCGCTTGTTTTGGCTTCTTGAAAATAAATGTAATGGAAGAGGACTCACAGTTCATCAGTTACGGATTCTATCAGAGTAATATACCACGTGTGCATTGCACCTTGTATCCTGATGAGAGACGGAACGAGAGCAGAGGCGAGTTTTTCTTTGAAATAAGCTAGTCAACTTATCCAGCTGGGAAATGGAGGTCGACGGATACCATAATATGTCGGGCACACCTTTTGTGGAGCAGTTACTTGACAGTCCACAACTATTATTTTGGGTTGGGTCAACATGTGTGTGTTCAGCTTCCAGAACTGAATGCATCCAGCAGTTTTCAAATCGCAAAGAAACTGAAGGGAGGATTCGCAATCATATTTTTATACAGCACCTTACACTGTTCCGTTTCTTGCTAATGTACACTCGGAGGTATCACCCGTGTTCATTGGATATTTCAGTAGCCGAACGGTTTGTAGGTAACTATCCGTCTGCATAAGCGCAAGGTGTGCTACTAAAAGAATAACACTTCGCATAAACGCCATCTGAAATTTGCTGGTAGGTCGTTCAGCTTATGTGAACAATACAACACAGGTATTTTACGGACCGTCGGCAATAACCTTGGGATAGTAATGTGTTAGTATTAAGTTACTCCCTTTGCCGAATTGTTTTCCAAAACCACGCGCTTTATCTACGCGTTGAGGCGCCACATCTGTGACGATAGTTCGAATCGCCAGATTACCATACATTTTATTGGCTGTTCTGTTACGATCATTTTGTTCCCATGCACTTGAGCCAGAATGTTACAGCAAGGCTTTTCCGTTGTCTATTGTCCCCCTAGTCCACACGGTATCAGAATGATTAAGGCGGTGTTCATCGTCTTCTTGATTAAGGATGGAGATTACACTGATGCTGAACGGTTGTTCAAGCTCGGTGGTCCGCATCCAAACCAACTCTCAGATGAACAGTACAATAACGAAAAGACCGCTGTCTGCAAATTGAACTGTACATTATCACTTGTTGTACGACGAAGGTCGATCACATCATAAATAAAGAAAATGCATTCAGAAATGGGACAGAATGTATTGTTATGATTTACGTATAAGACATTGGTTTTCTTCGTAACAAGTAAGTATACAGGTCGGCGAACGTTATGAAAAATTTAAAACCTCCGAGAGTTCATTGATTACCTTTGCTATTTATTTAAACTAATTAATTTCATTGAAGAACTGGGGAAAACCAGTGAGAAGAAGCACCTCATATTATGTTCTCCGGAGTGCATTCTGATCACATGTGACACGCAACTATTTTTAATCAAGAGTCATAATTCCACAGGACAGAGGTCATGGCGTAAGAAATTAACCAGACGGATACGAGAATGAAAATCGGGAATAGGGATGTTCTGGCTGAAAGAATAGCTATAGCGTCAACTCGAGTTGCTTTGAACAAAGTGAGGAGTTTGCCATAGAAAAATCTCCTAACAGTGTAGGATGCTGTTTTTATTGTGCCTAAAAGTCATTGGAGATCCGTCAAGAACTTAGACTCTGTCCTGTCCAGTGTCATCAGCCGGCATATCTACAGGCGCCTACAGTTTTTAACTGTGCTTTCGTCTAAGTGAGAACACCTTGCTTGATACGAGCCTCCAGTTGCCATTTGCCGAATACGCTTCTCTCACAGCACACTCTCCGTAAGCTTTCGCGATGCATATAATTAGGTACATGTACATAAATATACATATATCTCAGTAGGTTTCTTGTAGACGGATCTTTCTGTCGGTCGCCTGTTTTTTAGGTGGCCAGAATGTCTCGAGGAAGAAGCCAGTCAGTCACTTCGTTCTCTTTCGTTACCTGTAAGTTCTGATAAGTTTAATTCAAATTCAAGTGTAACATACTTGACTTACATGAGCTCTCAAAGCTGGTTACGCAGTGACTCGATAACATCGATTTTGACGGGCTTCCGCAAAGTGTGGACTCTAATTTGAGTAGATGTGAATAGGCTGAAGACGTATCCACTGAACGACCCAGTTGAAATTCGTACACTTGTCGAAAACTAAATTTTTGTCAATCGAATCTTATATTACGTGTGTACAAAACTAACTATGACATCAGTTTACTCACCAGGATTAAAAGAGAGTAAGGTCTCCCGGGAACAAATCCACAAATACTATCAACTGTTTGATGAGGATGAATGTTAATAAACAAGGATGTCGCATTAGGTAAAAACGCCAACTTACTTCGAACACCCAAACCAGCTGTTATCTACAAGTTCAAAACCATCCCTAAAATTCTACTTACTAAACTGTTACCTGATAGATTCAGGCAAATCGGCTTGTGAGCAGATTGTGGTTTGTTGCGTCACGTTGCACGCTAGACATTCTGAGCCCAACAGGAATACAAGGTTTGTGGATTTTGAACAGTCTGTTCACACGCGGCGTGCGTGTGCCTATTGGCCTAATCAACATACAGTGATCAGCGGAAATGGTATCATTTATCCTTACTTGTTCCAAATTGCGGAAGATTCAACTTTTCTTGGATGATGTGGGAATTATCGTCCGACAAAACTTCCGAAGTTCATTAAAAATCTCTAATACTTTTTCCATGTTCCATTTTATCTATCAACACAACCTCTGACCTTTCTTCTCGACCAAACTCCATTAAGTCCTCAATTTGTCTTAGTTCCACCAAATTTCGAAAACACGCCGGTGCCAATTGGTTGTGACGTTTTTGTTCCTAGTCCTGGTTTTCATAAGCGACGTCCACAAGTTTTATCAAGTTTGCTTTTTGTCATACTTTTATGTGGAGTTCAGCAATCCGTCTGATGTTTCAATTATTGTGTTGCAGCTTACGTCTTTGGAGATTTTTCATAAACTCCCGCGGAATATGGCACTTGGACTGACACTTGTAATTACTTAACTTGAGATGAGTGGGGTTATTTCGGATAAATTCTCTCATTTGGGGACTATGTGTCAGGAAAACCGTCCCACATCCACGTATTCCTAACTGAACCAGTGATAGAAAATGAAAGCCCAAACATACAAGACTCAAGGGACATGAATTTTGGTTAGCAGGTTCTCGAGTAAAGAAACTCCAGTTTAATAAAACATGTCAAATGAGGGAGGTGTTTTGTCCACACCGTTGAATTTAACCCATTATTATTGCAACCGTCCATTTTCGTATGACACACCTGCCCCTCGGTAGTGTATTGATTGTATAGTATAGAGCAAACCATAGAGTATAGTTTGGTGGGACACAATATTATACGATACGTGAGATTTGTTATGAAGGGACGTTATTAGTTAGAACAAAATAATACCCAGCTCTTAAACTTACACAGGGACGAGGAAATGCTAACCGTAGACGTAAAATTGTCGCGTATATTTTAGACTACTGATGAGTAACACATTCTGAAAAAAAATCTGGTGTTCTATCGTGGCCAGTCGGTTTCAGCCAAAATCACTGGGAATGACTGGAGGATTAAGAACCCAACTCTTTGAAACCTCCTCAGTACGAGGCTTGAATGAACGACTTCTTTTTCGTCTATTGATCGAGAAACCCAAGTTAAGCCTAGGCTAAGCATCTGTTGCCATCGAGTACCTGACGAACAACGGTATGTACGTCCTAGCAAAGTAATCGGGTTGCTCCTGCACACTAGTGTAATTTAGGTATCTGTCAGGTTTGCTTATATAATAATCGTTGCAGTATCACACCAGTTAGTAATCGATACAGGAACTTGTTTCCATAGGTCAGTGTAGATGGTTTACAATAACGGTAGGTTGATGGACCTGTCAGTTGTCATCACTTTTGCCTGATGTGGATGCTCTTCTAACACTTTCTGGGAATCTAAAATACTGAATTTCCTCGACCGAGTTCATCATTAGGGAGAAAAGTCTGGTGCATGTCCTGAAGTGTTTAGAGTTCTTTGCTCAATTTACTCAGGAATAGAGAAGACGCCAGCAAACATTCTAGTAAATGTAAGTGACACCCACAATGGAAACAATCACTGCGGCTCTTTATGTGTTATTCTTCAATAGGCCCAATCATTTTGCTTTATCTCCATCTTACGTCACAGAACCACGAAGCGATCCCATGCATGTGCATCAAATATGGGGAACTCTCACCAGCTCTAATGACAGGATTAAGTAGCAATGTTGGATTTTATAAAAGTAAGTTTAAAACCCATTTGTATTAGTTTCTCTTGTTGCTTAAATACTGTTGTGACCAAATATATTGCATCCGTTAGTGAGGAGAGCAAACAACTTTTTGAAAACCCATGATGAGTGCTCGACAATTTTCACTCGACAATTTTCTGAAGTAAGAAGGGGAATAGCCAGCAGAAGAAGGAAGCGATGCTTTAAGTAATCCACAGATACGGTCAAGTTCTGCGTCTAAATAACATAATGTATTGGATTGCGTTTCGAAACTAACTATTCTCGAACAACACTTGAACGTTCGCAGAGGAAATTTATATGTCAGTTTGGATTTCGTGTTGGCAACCTTTGATCAAGTTTAAAGATTTTTATGCTGACTTATGGCGTACTGTCATCTGACCGTCAAACTGCCTAATACGGAGCACCGAAAAAAACAGTGAACTAAAGGGAGTGAAACTTGTCCTGAAAACGAACCGCGGAATTCTTTTTTGAATTGCACTCATCCCTTGATACCAACCAATAGACAGTGGTGAGAGAGGGAGCATGGGTTCTGTAATGAGAATCGACAGATCTTCACTACTCACACATAAATGATAAGCAGTCGTGAATGATGAAGCCGTGTCCAAAGAAGCCCAACCAGTGGTTTCTTGCCTCAAACAGGCCTTACAGTGTTTGAGGTGATAGGAATACACATGATGAATGTTGGTTCAATGGAGTGCAGATGCACAGCAGTAGATTAGTCAATTTAAAAAGCGCTCCCCTTCAAACACTTTCGTTTGTAGGCTCACAGATTTTGCGGCTGGAGAGGCAATCGCTTACGATGCTCCGTCGCCCAAGTTGCTTTGTCTGATGCCTAAGTTGTTCGTAAAATTAAGACGATACACTGAACTAACCGATGATGACCTCAAGGACAGTTTTCTATGAGGCGTGTTTCTTCCTTGGGTTTCAATTTGGTTGAATGCTAGCAAGGTGTTTGGTCAGGGTTACCAAGGGTGTCGTGAATTGAGCCATCTCCTATTGGCCCATTCATGTTTGCATCATTTTGATTCTTGTCTGAGCTAATGGAAGATCCCACAAATTTCTGAACTCGCATGTTTCGAGTGCCACTGAGCCCATCTGTCGCTTTGCTTTCTATTCTTTTGGTCGTTGATGGTGACCGCAGACTATTCTAGAGCTAATCATTCACAGTTTCAATACCTGCTTGAAATATACTGTTTTTTTTCGCACCTGATCCAGTTCACTGTCTTGTTGGAACCCCCGTCAAATGGTCATTAGGAATGATGCTCTAAACGGTTAGTAGACGAGGACTATGCGTGGTTTCCTTTGTACTCCTGGTTAACAAGAATTACTGTCAAGATTGGTTTTTAAAAATACTGCCCCAGATGTACTCTTAGAAGTCATCGGTTTGAGCACAATAAAATAGCCTCTACAAATTATTTCAACGGAATACCGATATACACTGCTGATTGTACGGTTACTGATGAACCGGTAGATAATCATATCCAATGTGTGTTAATGATCGTAAACATTGAGATGTCCACTTGCTTCGCAACAGCATGAGCCTTGACACTCATAATTGGGCAGCATGGACACTTCGACGAAAACGTCAGAATAAGTTCAGTATTATACTAAGCTCTCGTTGTTAACTATTGAAGTTTAACTCATCTCATCAACGAGAGAACAGTATTAAGCCGTCTTAAGTATACAGAAAGTCTGGTCGGTGAATAATATTTCTAACGCATTTAACTCCTGAAATACGAATTGTTTTTCTGCCCAAAATTGCAACATACATTTCACATTTCCTGGCAATTGTTTTACATTTTAACAATCCTCTGAGGCAGCTATGTGGAAGGTCAACTTATCACAGCCAGAACCATTTCAAAATCAGTTGTCTGGTTTTTATTTTGTTCGTACACTCATTATACGTCTGGAATGTACACTTTTGTGTGTTAGTCCGCACTAGATTTCCTTGTTGTGGTCGAGCAAAATGGAGGAGAAGTTTGAACTCGGTCAAATTATGTTGTCCTGTATTCCAAAGTGTCGTCGCAATCATTGTGCACAAATCCATACCCACAAGTTCAGGTTAGGTATAAGACTATACAAATGAAATTTATGGCGGCCGCATCGAGAGAGAGAGAGAGAGAACTGAATGCAGGTCAGTCGCATTCCAATATGAGACATTCCGTGCGGATAAACCAAAACCGGCGATGGTGTGTATAACAACAAAAGGAAAGTCTGAACAATTATGTTAGACAACCTGGCTGGCCTAATCACGGTACATAGTTGTACGGAACAAACTGTATTCCAATGATTCAATAACTTCATGTTTGATATCGTCGTGTTAAACACAATCGTTATTGAAAACGACTAGTAACGTTAGTTGGAATGGTTTTCAAAAGGCTTTCTGATACAGGACGGCTGCTCCGTTTATTATCTTCGATTGAATCACCAAATTATTGTGTCAGAACTCTAAAAACACATGAAGAAAGTTATTTCTATCGAGACAGTAAAAAGCTCTACGTTGGAACAGACCATAGGACTAATCTATTGGTAAAAGTTATGTGAAAAATCGAAAGAAAATTTTTCACGGAGGCAAATTTTTGTATCACAAAGTGGAAAGTTATCGAAGCAGCGGTCAGCAGCGCTTGCTGAATAAAATCATAGGTGTTACAAATAAAACAGCAGCAATTCCAATAGCTAATCCATTACCCGGAACTGGAGGCAATTCAATAATTCCATATTGTAACAGACTAAATATTCCTCCGGTTGTGTTCACAATACCATTGACCGTGCCAAAGAAACGTATGGGAAATGCTATTAGTACAAAACTAATCGATGCACTGAATAATAATGAGCGCAGTATGACGAAAAATATGAAGGTGGCATAAAATGCTGCTTTTATCCGAACGAAATTTAACACACTAAATGCGAGCGCCGATATTGCCATGAGTAAGAAAGCCGGGGCGATTCCGGCCAAATGAGTCCAGTAAATTACATCATCGGAAAGAGTCTCATCCTTGTTTTGCAGTTTTCTCTCAATGAGACGACGGTAGTACGCTCTTGACATGTCCAGAACAAATCCAGATATTGGTGAAATCAAAAACCCGCACATTAAGAGAGCAGACGAGACGCTGCGTAGCTCATTAATTGTGTTCATGTCATCACCAAACATGTATTTGAGTTGCTGGACCCATCTGGTTGAGGAAATACGAGAACCGCAGGATGCCAAACATAAACCAGAGCGTAACAAGGAAGAAAGGCCAAGAGAAAATGCACCGACGTAGATTGGGATACCGATACTCCAGTATTGCATGGATTCGCTCGTCAACGTTGTATTTTGCACCAGTTTCCAGTTCCTCGTCCTTTTAAAAGAAGCAATATTAATTTAACTAACACTAACAGTGTGGATGAAACAGACTGGGATAAGTTTACTAGAATAGACTGTTTTGATAATCCATTGGTTTAGAGAAGGTTTAGACTAAAAATTGAACAAACATTTCTCTCATATTAGTGACTTATATGTATATATTTAAGGCTTCTACTGTTTCAATACAGACGGCCATATTCAACAGGTCTCACTCTTCAGAAATCAGACGGATTATTTGTGACTAGTCAAATTCATCAGCTAATTTTTTATGTTGAGATTTGGTGACAAGTTTGAGCTCTACAGCAGTGTACATTCCGGTCAAGACCATGAGTTGAACACCGTCCGTCGTCTGTTTTTCGTGAGCTCTTTGCTACTTTTTCAGTTGCCTACACTAGTAGTGCAGCCGTGTTCTCGTATATAGAACCTTTGTTGCAGTCGCTTGTGATCACTGTTTCCGTTTGTGCAGATTGCAATAGTAGAAAAACAGCCTACTAGTAGCACACCACACGCTTTCCGTTAATCAGAATGCCTCTGTCAAGCTGAAGTCATTGATCCCATACAAACTTCTGAGCAGTATTCTATGGTCATACTCAATGGAGGTTCAGTTTGTTACTGACAGTATAAATGTGAAACCAATGGTTTAATCCAACCAATATTTGTAATAACCAATCAGTATTGTTTCCCGCGGAAATATTTTGCAAACCACCAACTCTGGTGCAGAGAAAGTGGCTTACAATTAAGTACACGATGCACCTCGTTCCTCAGTAGTCTCGGTCTCGTCAAAAGTCTTTGCTACCGAGCAGCACAATGTCCGTGTCCATTCGTCTACTCTGTTTTTACGGAAGTGACCGAGGAAGACTAAAGACAACTTTATATCTTACCCAACTATACCCCTTTCGTACAGTCACGACGTGAATATCATCTCGGTGAAGATTCAAGTGTCATCAGCATCACTGTCGCCAGAGAATCGAACCCGTGACATTTGAATAAGCTGCAGATTTAAGTCCAGACAGCTATCCACTAGACCGGCGTGCATGGTGCTGTTGAGACCCAACTAGGTCAAAAAGGCTGTCGACCACTTCGCATTCGGTCATTATGATCAGCTGTTTGCAAAACCTTTCTTAACCTCTTCTAAGGCCACGGTGGACGCTTGTTCGTTTGCATGCCAACCAAAAAACGGCTGATCGATTTCGATCCGTTATCGAAGGGAAGCGCAACAGCTAGGGAAAGTAATTATCCAAGTGGTCGTTTTGCTGAGCATATCAATACGGCAACACCCATCGGCTACACAACGTCCGTTCGGTTTAGTCAAGTTGGGTTAGTCACAATGAAATATAAAACTGAAAACCTGAGTGGCATAGTTAATTAAACGAGCACTGAACAGAAAGCTTTGCAAATCGGTTTGGAAATCTACTACGTTTCTGTGTTTGTCTCCCTGTTGATCAACCGTACCGTCCAAATCTACTTTCATTCCTCGGGTTGACATGTCCTGGGACCACTGAGTGAGCCCAAACAATCCCATCATTGTCCCGTAGAATAGTGCACAACATGCAACAATAACGAATGACGTCTGAAGTGATATGCTCGGAAGAGTCTTCGTTATCAAGAACGTTATCACAGTGCTTGAATCAAACGCCCCTGACATGAGTGAAATCGCAAAACCGCGGAACTTGGGGAACATGGAACTTATTTGGTGATTGCATATAAGAGAGGAAGTGCAGCCCAGTGCAACAAGAATGCCGGCACCGAATAAAAGATTGCTTGAATCTTCTTTTGTGAATGCGAACATCAGTGTACCGACAAAATATATTCCCACTGCCAGTAGTTTCAACAGTCTTAGTCCGAAGCGATCCATAATTATTCCAGCTCCTGTTATCAGACACATCTGAACAACCACCCAAACAAGAAATGCATAATGAAAGAGCTTTTCCCGGAGTACACAGTTTTCTTCGGAAGCATTGCACGCGTACCGAAACACTCCAATCTGCTTGAACGGATCTATCAGCGCGTTATAACCATAGTGGTAGCCACTAAACCAGAATAATTCTACCAGGGCCGCAACCAGGATAAACCACTTCTGATGTTGCCATTGACACCAGGTATCGAGCCGCAGACCTGAACAAAAGAACGAACGTTTGAATTTCAAGCACGAACTGGGACAAGTGTTCTACGTTTACTAACGAAAACAGTAGAACATTTGATGCCATTCGTGAATCTGTTGTTGAAATTGCGCAAACGTTTCAAGATAAATGTACGACGTGAACAAATTACCTCTATTCTGTTTGATAATTTTCTAGGAGCAGATGTGTCTTAATAAATATACTCTTGATCACTAGCTGCTTTGAAAAAACGGTTTTTCCCAGTATGAGTGCTGATTCAGTTCCATCATCTTCTGTAGGTTAAGTTGTATGTGCATGCACCACTTTCAATATTTTTGTGCTGTTTCAATTAGAAGAACGAGGACCATATGTTTTGCAAAATAGACGAGTATCGTCTGACAACCTCTTAATGTATATGTAAATAAACGTAATAGTGAAAATGCTACCGAATGAACAGTGAAGCAAATGAAAAACTTGTAGAATTGCCTCTGCCATTTTAGTCACGACATGAAATAAGACGAGTTTTACTTCATTCGGAACAAACAAGTTGTCGAACGAACGAATCATATTTTTCGGTTCATAAACATACTCTGACTTATACTGTCAGAATAGACTAGGAAACCTTATCTAACACAATGGTTTGGTTGTTTGAAGACCTCTGTTTCGTGTAGTTCCAGTTGTACGATCGTAACAGACAACTGTCGGGACAAGAAAAGCTGCCTTTGGACAAAAGTGCAGTTCAAGTTTACTGTAACCTACTTAACTAAAAGGCGGTCGATCTTTAAGGGTTTACCAATTTAATCCGGACAAACATGACCATTTTTGGTAAATTGCTTTGTTCTGACGTTCAGTGCACTTCAACACAGCTTTCCAGTTACGGAGGCAACTGCAGTGGCAGCCGAACTACGTAATCTTACATGACAAGAAAGTGAGGGATCTTTGTCTGCCGTCTGCTTGTTGCATGCGACCGCGTTTGTTTGTTTGCATGCTTGTCGGTCTATGCGCGCCAATGGCGCCTCAGCACTTTCCGGCTTGATCGCGCGCTCGACGGTCGGATCCTCAACCTCCCTAGCTATCTTCGCGTATCGGTGTCGTCTAGCACTGATCGAGACCTATTGTAATATTCGTATAATATACTCATCGCGACGTGCTGGCCGGCTAGTTTCCCTGATCCTTTTTAGAGAAGGAACAAGGACTGCGGCAGAAGCGAGCACGATCACCAAACTGCTGGTGGTACCAGCAGTGGTCGGGGTTGACACTCTCTGTGGGCACTCGTCGCCTCGCAGAACTCGACCGGGAGGGACTTTTGTTGGATTTACTTGAAAGTCGAATGCGGGCGCGAGTTTCCAGTGCTGACTGCCTGGATCTGACGTGTGAGTTCGTTCACACGGTTGGTCAGGAGTGCTAAGTGATTCCGGCGCTGGCGCGGATAACTTGGGAGACCTGTTTCCCGTATGTCTCCCAGATGCGGTCGGCAGTGTCGGCCCACTGCGACAGAGCCGCGTGGGGTTGGCGCTAAGGATATTTTGCATATCCCTAGGCAGTCGCTGGATCCACAATTCCTTCAAGAAAGACTCTCGAGCTGAGTTGGGCCGGCGAGACGTTGCATGTGGCGTAGAAGCTGTGAAGGCTTCTGGTCGCCTAGCTCGGTAGCGCTCAGTAGCTGGGCGATGCGCTGACGAGCAGAAAGGCCAGTGCGCTTGATGATGGCCTCTTTTGTCTGATTGTAGGGGGTTCAACTGCGTCCGGCGTCTCCAAATGTCGTCCACCTCGTCTATGACGTGAGGCGGGAGAGCAGCGACCACGTGATGGAACTTCGTTAGTTCCGTGGTTATGTTTCTCAACGCAAAATTAGCCTCCAACTGTGCGAACCAGCTGCGAGGGTTATTCTCCCTGAAAGGCGCGATCGGAACGGAAAGTGCACTGACGGAAACGTCTGGCGAACTAAAAATCTGTTCCTGCATAACTTCGACAGTAACAGAGATTAGAATTGAATAAATAAATGAAAAAGTAGCGATAACTTACGTAGGAAAAACAAAATATACCTGCGGAAAATTACAAAAGATGGGGGCTCACCAGTTTAGTGCGTACGTGCACTAAATTAACGCCTTCCCAGGTATACTCAATAATACCAGACGCGAAATAAAAACAAATAATTGCGGGAGACCCAAAGTATATTATACGAATATTACAATAGGTCTCGATCAGTGCTAGACGACACCGATACGCGAAGATAGCTAGGGAGGTTGAGGATCCGACCGTCGAGCGCGCGATCAAGCCGGAAAGTGCGTGAGGCGCCATTGGCGCGCATAGACCGACAAGCATGCAAACAAACAAACGCGGTCGCATGCAACAAGCAGACGGCAGACAAAGATCCTTAAGATCCTATGTACAATGTGAACTATGATTTTGGGAAGAATTTTACACATCGTACATCAGGGAGGCCCAGGCTATGCGAAACTCACTATAGATGGAATGATGCTGTGTTGTTGACACTGTTTCAAGTTTCCGTTTTTGTAAATCGTTCCTAGCGATTCAGCGATTGATACACGGGTTCGAGGCAGGGGCCCAAAGTACCCGGATCCAGTCGGTTTTTCTTGCTCAGTGTCAAGCGGGCTTCCGTTGATCTGAAATGCAATCATTGAAAACAGGGTGTAGCACCGCTCTTGGGGATTACAGTAAATACCAAGAACAGAGTAAGGTTACATGAATAATGGATTTTTTCGTAAATGAGAATCAAGCAATGCTTTAAAGCGATCTCTAGAAGTGCTGCTAACGACCTCAGAGGGAAGGCTGTTCCAAAGGTTAATAACCCTGTAAGAAAAGAACTGCTGCCTAAGGAAGGTCCGAGGACGAAGCTTGAAAAGCTTCCTGTTGTGTCCTCGCCGGCCGTCATCACTCGCTATCATGAAGAACTGTTCAACGAGACCTACTCTAAAGAAGTGTGTGAGAATTAAATCACCGCGGAGTCGTCGATATTCAAGTGGATATAGATCAAGAATTTCAAGTCGAGACTCGTACGCGACATTTCTCAAGCCCGTGACTAGTTTGGTAGCCGCGCGCTGGACACGCTCCACAGCTAATATGTCTTTCTTCAGGCCGGTATACACGACCTGATTGGCATACTCGAGGAGCGGCCTTATATAAGACTCCGTAGAGCGTCTGAAATGCACTCTTGTCTATGCGGGGGAAAGTACGCTTGATCATCCTAAGAGCGACAAATCCCTTTTTGCCGCCATCTCATGGTGATAGGCGAAAGATAAGTTAGACGACAACCAGATGCCCAGATCTTTCTTCAGATCGATTTTCATGATATCTACTGTGCCGAATGCACTATGAATCACGAAGGCATTGCCAGAGTCTCCACCGAGTGACATGTGTGCGCATTTATTGTCATTCAGTGGGAGACTCCAATCGTCCGACCAGCGCTTAATCGCGTCAAGATCAATCTGTAATGCACTGGGATCAGTGGCATTCCAAATTTTTAGGTCATCGGCATATAGGAGGGCGTTGCTGGAAATATTCTCCGGAAGGTCGTTGATGTAGATCAGGAATAACAGAGGACCTAGCACTGACCCTTGAGGAACTCCCGCAGAAATGAAAGAGGGAGATGAGAGATCTGATCCGGTTTTAACTCTAAAAGTTCTATTATCGAGAAAAGAGGCAATCCAGCGAAGAACCTCTCCTTGAATACCATAGGCTTCCAGTTTGTTTCAGAGGGCCGTGTGGGACACGGTCGAAAGCCTTGGCAAAGTCAAAGAAGATAGCATCTGAGATGAGGCCATTGTCTTTGGCCTCCGTCAGACTATCCATGAAAACAAGCATATTCGTTATGCATGACCGGTTAGGAAGAAAGCCATGCTGGGTGGAAGAGAAAAGGTGGTTTGATAAGAAGTGGTTGAGGATGGCACGCTTTAATAAGCGCTCCATTATCTTGCATGGAATGCTAGTAAGGCTGATTGGCCGATAGCTAGTCGGAGAGTGCCGGTCTCCCGCTTTAAATATGGGCGTGACCGTCGCCTCTTTCCATGCGCTAGGGAGAATGCCAGTCTGAAGTGTCTGTCTAAACAGCTTATAAAGGGGTTCTGCCAGACTAGCAGCTGCTTCCTTTGTGTGCATGGCTTACTGGGCCTTTGGCTCATGCTTGTCTGTATTGTTTCCTTTTACAGGATTGTTGTTGGGACCCCTCCTTCGGAAGAACGCTGTCCCCCGGTGTCTCCACGTTGCCCCAAAGTTGGTCCGTAAGTGCAACGGACAATCGGAGTAGAAACGGCCGGCTTGCATGTTACATTACCAGAAAAGTCCCCGGCTCGCTGTTGACCCGCCCCTGAGTGGCAGGGCAGGGGGACCATTTCGAGAACAGTCTTGATTTGGGGAGGACAGTTACAGAGGCGTGGAACAAAGACATAAGCACAGAGTTACTAAATGAGTCCATGTGAAGTGGAAACAAAATGGAGCATGAATCTTGTCGTCCAGTTCGAACAAGCACAAGCGCGCTCAACATATGTGCTCACCAACAGGACGCACAGGAATCACGTACTTGTCAAACGCAGCATAAAATCTAACACTTCCCAGCAAGCCAGCCACATTGAACTTTATTTCTAAGCTCGTTCAGTTAAGTTTAGTTCAGTGCAGTTCACAGGACGTGCAGGATAGCGGTCTGATAATCATGTTTCTTGCGCCGGCTGCCAACAGTCTCCTGTTCCTCAATTCTGAGGATCCACCTCCAGGATTCGTCTGCTTGATACCCATAACTGACGTCGACGTCCGTCGATTTGAAAAGGCCGCCACACAGAAGCAGGGACAGCGTCAGAGTGTAAGTTCAGAAGACATCGTACAAATAATAGCAAATGCGGCATAGGATGGCAAAGCATTGAACGTTGATAGGTCAGCAGAAACTCGGTGCGTGCACTGATGCACGGCAGACAACCGCATTGTCATTCATGTTGAAAGTGAGTTGGCAAGGCAGTTATATTTGTCTAATCTCATTCTGCACTCCTCAAGTGTCGAAACTGACACCACACCTTCTGGTGGGCTGTTCCCGTACGGGACAATCAGGGGCGCAAACAAATGACGCCGACAAAACGGATGGCAGCGGTGATACTGAAGACATAAACTATTCAATCTTACACTTGCACGTTCAGTTCTGAATAGGACGGTGTAACCAGGGTATCTGGGACCAGTAAACGTCATGCGAGTAAGTACGATATCTCCCCATCCGTGAAATTCCGAGACAAACAGATTCAAACCTGGAAGTATACACTGAGAATTAAGTTACTTGAGTCCACAAAGTGGGCAATTATCTGTTTCGAGAAATTCGGCTTGAGGGTCGTTCAAAAGGGAAGGCAGTCGCTTTGGGGCGCGAATACTCGTCTTTGAATGCTTTTCGAAATTTTAAAATCGAAAATTCAATGATATATACATATAACATCGGAAACTTGTGGTTGTTTATCAAGAAGCACTTCAGCGCAATATCTGGAGCTGATCGACCGCAACTTGACTCGCACCTACAAGAGATTTCGTGGCGCAAACGCAATCCCAGTATTTATGCGGGACGACTGTCATTCACTTTATTTCGTACAGACTGCAACTACCGTTCAGTTCCATTACAGGTGGTTATCAGTATGTTTTTCAATTTTTCGCCCACCAAATTTCACCATTTCCACCCCACCCCTCAAAGTTTCCTGTTTTATGACTTTTTAAACAGAAAATATCACAGACATGTCCGAGTAAGTCGGTGCAGTAGTATATATCATGTTGGAGTTCCAACCTATCACCAATATAAAGACCTGACCGTTTGAAAAGTACCAGTTAAGTCATATCCGCAAAGAGAAATCCGGGAAACCTAATCGTCAAACTATCCCCACCATACATCAAACAGAGGAGTTTTATGTAGTGAAATATACTTGGATTCATTATCGAACATTGTTGATTCAGATCTATTCGAGAAATAAGATTGCCAGCACAGTCTCGCTGACCTGGCCCACGAAAACCTCTGCGTGCGCAGTATGCGTTCACATTAATAACTGCTCCACTCGACTGACGTTCGCCGTGAACAACATGGAGAACCAACACATGCGGGAAGTGATGAGAAACTGTATTTGAAGCGTTTGTGGTACATGGTAATCATCATTTTTGAGTCCGTTGATTGTCATATTGATCGGAATATTTTCTGCACCGCGATAGATACCTGGCGTTTTAACCATCAAGTTGTGACTGGCTGAGAGGTATCTCCCAAGTGATCGGCAGGTAGCTTGAGTTCATCTGTTCCCGTGTACTGTTCCGCATGAACGTTACGCGACCTCAATGTAGTTAGAAGCAATGCAATAGAGTAAATAGAATTTACTTCTGGAGATTTTCAGTGATGGAGTAGGACAGGATACCCTTTTCTTACGTCGCTCCATATGCACCGAAGATGAGAACAGTCATGTGATAGCGTCATTTCTCACCATTCCTAAGAACAACGTTTCGTCAACCAGTATCCACCTGAAATCTTGCAAACAAGGAGAAACAGTACAAATATCGTATAGACAAGGAAGCTGGAAACGTTGTCATACATGTTTCATCATCAAATGTGTTAGTGTTCTTGTTGAAATGCAATGCCAACATTGTACTGTCGTATATTTCCATTTCTACCATACCTTCCGAACGCCGCAAAATAAAAACTCCTCAGGCTATAGAATGACGTATTTCATCTCGAAAATTGCAATGAGCGCATTTATAAGACTTGAAAAAGTGAGCTAACGCCAATAACGGGTTATTTTCGCGAAAATGGTGGAAAAATTTCATCACCAAACCAGTACTTTGGCATTCATTAGATGTATTCCAATTAATCCAATGACGTTGCTCATCTATAATTGGTCTGCTGTAGGTACTTTGCCTGAACTTTAGATTGTAAAATTTCCAAAAAGTATTCAAAAAACGAGGATCGCGACAAAACGACCGCTTTCCCTTCTGAACTACCCTCAATCCGGATCCCTCGAGACGGATAACTGCCGCTACGTGTTTTTTCGCTGAACATCTTCAAGCAAAAAGACATCTTAACAGAGATAAAGTGGAAATACTTTACTGTCATCTTTTAGTGATGGACCACCTAGTTCAAGATAAATGGCTACAAAATTGAGGCAACCTTGGCTACGTTTGATGCCTTTTGGATATTAGCCGTAAGTGACATTGTTCCGCAGTTGACAGGTAAGCGTGGATCTTGGATGGCAATCAATTCCCAGATGTGCGTGTGGCGATAGTCACCAAATCCATTTCTCATTACTGTTGTTTTATAACATTGTTGATGGGAGCTGTCAATTGCGACCGTCAGAAAAATGTTTGGTTGACCTAGTTCCCGTGTTATTACTAGTGCCCCGAAACTAGCTCTGGGGTTGAGCTAAGTTAACTGCTTCATTGTCGTACTTCTGGAACGATCGCAATCGGCGTCGCAGATTTCTGTAACTTCTTACGATGGATTCCTGTCCAATTGAAATTCTGAGTATTCCCCATTCGCCGAGAGAAATCGAGCATTATTCATAT
>LOND01001671.1:17207-29632 GCA_014220965.1 Paragonimus kellicotti | reverse complement strand
TCATTAGCTTTGGTCACTTATAATGTCCGAAATGTTCAAGAAGTGACATTTTTAGACAGACGTTTTTGCTTTAAAACATGAATATCCAACCGCATCCCACATTTTCGCAAAAGCATTTCTCAGCGGGGACTACGTGGAATCAGACCACAACGGGAATGAAATCACCGGTATATCAAACTATGAAAAAGAGGGGCCTTAATATGATTTTCCGTCATGCGCCACATTTCTCATTAACTTCAACTTTTACAATGCAAAATTGCTCTTGTACTATTTAATTCAAAAATGTCTGACAGACTATGGGGAGAATTCTTTATTCTGTCAGAATGTACGGAACAGCATCATAATATTAAGCGCCTTCAAATTGGAGAACCACCTAAGTTTTTTAAGTGAAAGGACTGACATTCAACTTTCGTCATAGCGTTTCTTCATATTTAAAGAAGAAACTAGGTCCCCATTCCGGATCACTTCAAGGTTAAGGAAAAGGATGGCCAGAACGAATAACTTTGAGTCCCTGCTGAATAAATCATCCTCAGTATCGGCGTCATATTGACAGTGTCCTTAAATAGTTCATACGTTCCAAGTCGCCTAATTGAATAAGAAATGAGTTTTGACACTTTTTCAAATTAAGTTCGTCATACGCTTCCAGTAACTTAAAACCTGCTTATTTTTCCTTTTCTGCTTGTTTAATAACGTCAGTTTGCTGGTATTTCAAGTGCATCAGTATAGCAATCCAAGGCAACCCTAGCTCTATCTTGTGCGACACATGAGCGATCGTTCGTCCGGGAGAAATTACGGTAGTTCACCTTTAACATCAGTCATTCTGTCTAGACCGCTGAGGACAGAAGTTGGAGTCCTATTTCATACGACTCTGGCATAATTGTTATCAGAATTACCTTGGCAGTTACACGCATTTTACACTTGATGTAAGTAGTGGTTACCTGCGGAGGAAATTAACGTTTTTAAACCAAAAGTCTGCAGAGATAACTGCTTGCATTTACTGAGCCCAGATTAAATTTGCTGTGTGTATACAAAAGCTCATTGACGTGTGCTAAAATTGAATGCTCCAAAAGCATCGCACACAGTTCTTAATAAAATAGTCCTCTCTGAGTATAAATGAGGTGAACGAAACTTTTGTCAAACGTTTACGTCTCATTAAGTAAGTCAGAGTCACAACGTTGCGAAAGCCAAAAATAACAATGGAAACGACTACCCACTCGGTGGATGGTGGAATTTGGTATTTGGTAAATTTGGTCGGAACAAAGCTTTCCTCTTCACTTGGATGCTTATGTAATCGCCGTTGGATAAAATGTAGTTACCAAGTACTTCACGAGAGTGTTGATACACGTTTATGGAAATGAAAATTTCCTTCACTGGGCGCGAATACTCGTTTTTGAATGCTTTTCGAAATTTTAAAATCGAAAATTCAATCATCTACACACAAAACATCGAAAACTTGTGGTCGTTTGCCAAGAAGCACTTCAGGGCAATATCTGGATCTGATGGACAGCTGTTTGACTCCCACCTACAGGAGATTTTGTGGCGCAAACGAAATCCCCGTAATTATGCGGGACGGACTGTCATTCACTTTATTTCGTACAGACTGCAACTACCGTTCAGTTCCATTACAGGTGGTTATCAGTATGTTTTTCAATTTTTCGCCCACCAAATTTCACCATTTCCACCCCACCCCTCAAAGTTTCCTGTTTTATGACTTTTTAAACAGAAAATATCACAGACATGTCCGAGTAAGTCGGTTGCAGTAGATATATACATGTTGGAGTTCCAACCTATCACCAAAATAAAGACCTGACTGTTTGAAAAGTACCAGTTAAGTCATATCCGAAAGAGAAATCCGGCGAACCTAATCGTCAAACTATCCCCACCATATATCAAACAGAGAGTTGTATATAGTGAAATATACTTGGATTCATTATCAAACATTGCTGATTCTGATCTATTCGAGAAATAAGATCGCCAGCACAGTCTCGCTGACCTGGCCCACGAAAACCTCTGCGTGCGCAGTATGCGTTCACATTAGTAGCTGCTCCACTCGAATGACGTTCGCCATGAACAACATGGAGAACAAACACATGCGGGAAGTGATGAGAAACTTGTATTTGAAGCGTCTGTGGTACATGGTAATCATCATTTTTGAGTCCGTTGATTGTCATATTGATCGGAGTATTTTTCTGCACCGCGATAGATACCTGGCGTTTTAACCATCAAGTTGCGACTGGCTGAGAGGTATACCTCCAATGATCGGCAGGCAGCTTGAGTTCATCTGTTTCCGTATACTGTTTCGTATGAACGACACGCGACCTCAATCTAGTTGGAAACAATGCAGTAGAGTGAATAGAATTTACTTCTGAAGATTCCCAGTGATAGAGTGGGACATGATACCCTTTTCTTACGCCGCTCCATATACACCGAAGATGAAAACAGCCATATGATAGCGTCATTTCCAACCATTTCTAAGAGCAACGTTTCGTCGACCAGTATCTACCTGAAATCTTGCAAACAAGGAGAAACAGTACAAATATCGTATAGACAAGGAAGCTGGAAACGTTGTCATACATGTTTCACATCAAATGTGTTAGTGTTCTTGTTGAAATGCAATGCCAACATTGTATGGTCGTATATTTCCATTTCGACCATATCTTCAAAACGCCGCAAAATGAAACACTCTCAGGCTATAGAATGACGTATTTCATCTCGAAAATTGCAATGAGTGCATTTATAAGACTTGAAAAAGTGAGCTAACGCCAATAACGGGTTATTTTCGCGAAAATGGTGGAAAAATTTTCATCACCAAACCAGTACTTTGGCATTCATTAGATGTATTCCAATTAATCCAATGACGTTGCTCATTATAATTGATCTGCTGTAGGTACTTTGCCTGAACTTTCGATTTTAAAATTTCCAAAAATATTTAAAAACGAGGATTCGCGCCAAAATGACCGTTTTCCCTTTTGAACGACCTTCAAGCCGAATCCCTCGAAACGGATAATTGCCGCTCCGTGTTTTTTCGCTGAACATCTTCAAGCAACAAGACATCTTAACAGAGATAAAGTGGAAATACTTTACTGTCATCTTTTAGTGATGGACCACCTAGTTCAAGATAAATGGCTACAAAATTGAGGCAACCTTGGCTACGTTTGATGCCTTTTGGATATTAGCCGTAAGTGACATTGTTCCGCAGTTGACAGGTAAGCGTGGATCTTGGATGGCAATCAATTCCCAGATGTGCGTGTGGCGATAGTCACCAAATCCATTTCTCATTACTGTTGTTTTATAACATTGTTGATGGGAGCTGTACAATTGCGACCGTCAGAAAAATGTTTGGTTGCCTAGTTCGGGTGTTATTACTACTGCGTCGAAACTAGCTCTGGGGTTGAGCTAAGTTAACTACTTCATTTCTGTATTTCTGGAACCATCACAATTGGCGTCGCGGACTTCTGTAACTTCTTACGATGGATTCCTGTCCACTTGAAATTCTGAATATTCCCCATTCGCCGAGAGAAATCGAGCATTATTCATATTTTTTTGCAACACCGTGTCTCACGAGCAGAGCTGGAGGCAGAGAAGAAAGCCGCTCAATTCCTCACCCTAACTGGCAAAGACGAGAACAGATTGTTGAAATATTTGTCTTTTCCTGATTGACCCCTTACTCTTTCTTAGGAATCTTTAAAGAAACTGGTGCCTTCACATGTCAAACCTGTAAAGTTCAAGGCAGCTGAAAGGGCCCAATTATGCACGCTTGCAAGAAAAGAAAAACAGGATATCGGAGAGGTCGATGTAATTTCGACGACCAATTACAATCTCAACTTCGTGACAGTTTGATCGCTTTAATAGATTTGCCTCATCTGTAACAGAAGTTTTTATTACTTCCGAACTACATATTCTAGCTAACTACAACATTAAGTGAACAGTATCAGGATGCCGAAGTTGCAATGGAAAATTAACCGATGATTTTATGCAATAGCAGTGTGAGACGACCAGAAGATCGACAAAGGTGGCGTTCCAAAAAAGTAAACACACGGAATACAACTTATAACAGTCGTCCTGCATCTGATTCAAATGCTAACCGACGGCAAAGCAACTGCGAGTCATGTGGTAACGAACAGTCCCAGTTGACATGTCGATTTTGTAACGCTACGTAGTACAAGTGTAGTAAACAAAGCCACATTTGATCGGTTTGCCACAGTTCAAAGTCTTCTTCTACACATTCCGAGTGTGACGATGTTAACTGAAGTTCTGACTCCAATTCCATTGCTCTTGCTCTTGCAGTTAAATCACGCTAACTTATCAAGTTAATAATTGTATTGAACATTCACTCATTGTGAACATTGGTGGCCTTGAATCATTCAATCCTGTTGACTTCATTAAGTGCCGGAAAACGGAAATCATAAAATCTTCTGAAGTTTCTGTTGATGGTATCACTGGACACGCTTCACCAATTCTTGGTTCTTGTCAAATCACACTTCTGATGTTCAGTCCAGTGTTAATAATTGCCACTTCTTGGTTATCGATCGGGGCTCATCGATCGTTGGTTTGAGAAATGGGAAACTTTTGAGCATTTACGTTTCATTGATCTCGGATGCACGCAGATCACAGAAGCGCAATTCACTTCTTCAGTGTCCGAAGGTTTTTGGTGGTACGCATATTGAACTCAAAGGTCAATCCGATCTTTATGAAGCGACGAATCATCCCTTTTGGGTTACGTGAACCTGTCGGAAAAGCGATCGACCAACTTGTGAAGAAAAAGGATATCAACACCCCCGCACACTTTGACCTGAGCCACATCCATCAAAAATCCACTTGAGTGTAACAGTAGAACGCCATGAATTTACGGTTATTACCGATTCACGCTCGACGGATTCCTTTTGCGGGGTGTTTGTGCCACTGCTGAACCAGAGGATATTCCACATCAATTTCTTGGTTCGAAAGATTTTTAAAAACTCGATTTGTAGGACCCTCTCCCACAGGTTCTATTTGATAGGGCTTCCAGTAGTCTGACAACCATCAATATTCCTTTAGGATTGTTTCGGTGGGATTTTCTGCCCTTTTGTCTAAATTTAGCGCCTGCTAATTTCAGAATGTTACGAATGCCAAGACTGTCAATCTAGAGGGTGTTTCCCTCTATCCGGATGAGATTATTGTGCAACCGACAGCCATGCCTGTTGATGATGAACGAGTGTATGCTCTACTCGAACGTTTTTGCTCTTTAAACGTTGCTGTTAATTCTTCTAATGCATTTTTGGTACGTCCAAGTTCTCATGTTCTAGGGTTTCTTGTTGATGAGGATGGCTTATCGCCCCGATCCTGATAGTTTTCCACTTCAATCTAAGAAATCCATTCCAAAGAGTTTCGATGAGATTCATTCTTTGATGGGTTCTCTATTATTCAATATCATTTCGCTGATAAGGCAAAACCTTTTCTTGATCTTCTTCCTCAAAATAATTTTGTTTGGACTGATTACATGAACGAACTCTCCGAGTTCTGTTGAATTTTCTGTCTTCCGATGCAGTATTACGTACGTTCTCTCCAAAATTACCATCAACATTGATTACTGATGTGTCACCAACGGGTATTGGAGCTGTGCTAGAACAAGAGGGCCATCCTGTTATTTGCATTTCTAGACGCCTCAGTTCAGCAGAGCGTGGATATGCGCAAACACTGAAGGAAGCATTAGCGGTTTCGTGGGAGATCACCAGACCTCGGAAAAACATGTTCGGTGTTCATTGCTCTAAAGTTACTGATCATGATGTTCTTAAATTCATCTATAATCTCACTGAATCTCTCGCTAAGTACTCTGCGGCCATGATGCAGCGATGAATTGCTACTTCGGCCGCGTAATCTTAGTTCCCCGTGCTGACTATTTATCTCGGTATGCTGACTCCGGAGAGGGTGGTGACTCAGACTGTTTATTGACTCAGCCACTTCCAGTTTCTCGTTCTGATTTGATTCGTGACACTCGAAAATACTACCATGCAATTTTTACTTCAATACATAATGGTAATACGGGGGGCCTGAGAAGATTGAGATGATACGATGTCACAATGCTGTGTCGGAACATCAGAACCTTACACTTCGTCGCGTTTAGAAGTGTTTTAACAATCATCACCAGTTGCAGAGCAATAACGCTAAAAGCCCATGTTCTAATTAATCTTTGAATCATTCATATGTAGCTATTGTTGAAGTATTGCAATATGATACTTATTTACGTTTTATGCTTCGTTTGGATAACATCTTCAGCTTTGTGTGAAAGCGTACATGCCCCATTCACCTTCCTTAGGTTGCCGCGAATTACTGTGGAGTACTATTGAGGGGCATTTTGCTTGCCACATATCAGTGAATTGTTGTCGGATAAATTAACTCCAAAGCGAAATATGGTAGTTCCGGGGGTTGTTCACTTTCTAACACCCATCAATGCCTTCAACTTCACGATTGGATATTATGTTTTCTCAACATCGTCCGAATTCGCTTTTCGAAGCTGTTTCCTTATTGTATGTGGGTACCTGTTTTAGCCTGCAGGTTGAAAATAAAACAACTATCAATAATGGGCACGATGACGTAGTTGAAACTTATGTGTGTTTTGTTCCCATCGTTCTGGGCAATCATATACCCCTAGTTCTCGCTGCCGTGATGAACGCTTCGTCCACGTGCTATTCTGGTAAATCCCAATATACTATTTGAGAGCACTGAGCGTATGCATGATACCGGAAAATCACCTCGCGCTGTAGAAATAAACATCAACGCAGGAATTATCTGCAGTTTGATATGACATATTACAGTGTGTAAGCTGAACGATGTGAACGACCTGTCAGATCATTGTGTAGTGACCAGCGGTCGTGTGGCTTCTCTAAGGATCCCGGCTGCAACCATGTTTTCCCGCTTGTTTGTTCTGTACGCATGATTCTGTGTACGCCTGCTATAGGAGGCCTGATATGAACTCAGTGCCACTTTCTTCAGTCGTGCAACTAATTGCACGCAGTGAACGCTTGTCCTTTTCCTAACGACTCATCTTCTATTCCATTCTTCAAGGTCGTTTAGCCCGAACCTTTCCGAGCGTTGTTTAACGCACTCGAAGGTTCCACGCACTTTTCGCTTGGCGCGCTTTTGAGTGCCGCCGAGTGGGCGGTAGCCCACCTCGCGCTTCTTTTCTCTTTGGTTGCTGCCGTTGGTCCCAGACTAGGCTAGAGCTAACTACTTATCATATTTCCAAACATTGCTGGAAATATACGGTTTGTTTCTAAACCTCACTGCGTTCTCTAGTTCGATGCCTGTTGGGACTACGTTTCGATTGCTCTTCAGGAAAGGCGTTTTAAATTGTTAGTGGACGAGGGTCTAGCGCATACCCACTTGTCCACTACAAGTGGAGTCGGTTTGAGCCACCCCAAAGTTCGTGGGGGTGCAGGTTTAAACCTTAACGCTCACAATAAGATCCATTTTGCGTTCAGTGGGCGAACTCATCGACTGTAATTATTGATCATATTGGCCAAAAGTGAACCACTACTTCACACGTTATCCTTTTCACATCAAACCGTAAAGAAAACATTAATAACGTGCCATATATGCATAGCCCTGATAGCACAATTAAGGATAAATTAGGAGTAAATCCTTGATTCTGTCTAATGGACAAATCCGGAGATCATTTAGGGATTTCTCAGGGATTTGGGACACATTCCCTAACTCGACCCTAACGAGTGTAACGCATTAATTCTCTGATTGGTCCATTTCTCATACCCTAATTTTGCCCTAATTAACCCTAAACAACAAAAATACACTATTGGTAAAAAAAATCCATCCCTAACATTTTCCGAAACAGCCCTAATTCACCCCTAATTAGTCTCTTATGTGTACTAGCAGGGAATTAATATGAAGGTATTTCGAGATTCAGGAACAAAATGCGTCCTTAGGACGGCTACACATGAATTACCACCTCATTCCTTGCCCTCCCCACACAACGTCCACTAATGAGGGACCGTTGGAAAGAGAGCGACGAGCCTCTTGAGATGTCCCATAGTAATACAGAACTTATGGAAGATTACTAGATCCCAGACAACTGTCAATTTACGTTTTATGAAAAACAAATCACCATAGGACTGAAACATATCAGGGCACGATCATCATTTCAAAATTCAGTTCACAATTCGAGCATTAGAGATGAATTATCATAACAATATACAACATGGAGTACATAAATTTGACAATTCATATGTATGCATACACACTCAGTCTATATCAGTAAACGCATAATTGAACTTCCGCGTCTCATGTATTCACGGCCTCCATATACATAAATCATGCCACTTCAACTAACATCCACATACATCTGTGTGTGCTCACATAAACATATACGTATTTAGATTTTGACTAGATTCGCATACAAATCCTTGCAATCTAAACATTTCTCAGTTTTCAAGTATAAATTTCTACGCCAGGTAGAAGATAGTGTAATAGCGAACGCATTATCACTATACCAGATAGTCCCAATCGGATCAATCGGCCGCGTTAAAATAGTACCACTGTCAGAAGGTTGCTAAATAATCTTCACGGTCCAAGGTCACATTCTGGTTAACATAAACGAGGTAAATTTCAGCGATTTCAGCGATTTGTTCACGGGTTCGAGGTTGGGGACCCAATTCACCCGGATCCAGTCAGTTTGTCCGTTTCGATGTCAGCGGTTTTCTGTTGACCTGAAAGGCAGTCATTGAAAACTGGGTGTAGCACCGCTCTTGGGGGTTACAGAGAATACCGAGAACACAGTGAAGTACTAATCTGATAGAAAAGAACAAAATACTAATCTAACAACTTCTTAAGTAAGTGAGAATCTAATAACACTTTGAAACGGTCCCTAGAAGAGCAGCTAACAACCTCTAATGGAAGGTCGTTCCAGTGGTTGATAACCCTGTAGAGTAGAACTGTTGCCTAAGGAAGGTTCGGGGTCGAAGCTTATGGAGCTTCTTGTCGTGACCCCTCCGACTGTTATCGACTACTGGGGTAAAGAGTTGCTGCACGAGTCCTGGGCTAAGAAAAATCGCGTAAGGATTAATTCATCGCAGGCTGCGTGTAATCGGTAGACCAAAAATATCTCCGTAATCTTTGTGGTAAAAATCTTTTCTCAAGTTGCCGAAGTTGTTATAATTTTGTTGCGTGTTTCAGTTCCTGAAATCGTGAAATTTCTTTTGCTGGAAAATCTTTTTTTTAATCTTCCGAAGACGTAAGCAAGGAGTGTGCGGTAGTTCAATGGCATAGGGATTAATGGAAAAATAACGAAAATTTGCATTTCACGTTATTTAGGAAAATTAATGGTGAAATATAATGAGAATCGATGTCATAGACGTGGAAACACGTGCTTTTATTTAAATCTGAATGTAATTAGGCAGGAAAACGTGATTATACTTCCGACAATTGAACCGTTGTTGGATCATGAGGACTACGCTTTTTACAAATTTGCGAACGAAAGATACGTCACAAAATATATTTGTAACGCAGGTTACGCGCCAAAATTGGACATGTCGCTTGTATTTTTCTTTGTTAGTTCGTAAAATTACTTTCATCACAAGCTCATCGTGCCCTTCTTCGTTACACCTAGTATGCTGGTCGGAGGTAGACCTCTTGAGGTGCGAATATCGGTGACTAAGACTAGGTCCCCTATCTTGAGGTCTCGTTTCTTCTCGTGCCATTTCTGCCGGTTCTGTAATACTGGTAGATAACACCGCAGCCACCTTCTCCAGAATTCGTCGGACAAATGATGCACTTGTCGCCAGCGTTCACTCAAACGGTTCGGTAATTGAGGCTCCTTCGGCTCCATAGACCGTTCGCTAGTTAAAGCCAGTAACTGGTTCGGACATACCCAGCAAACACATGGCCGACTCCGAGGTGTTGGCCAACATCTGGCCAACGGTTGGCCACGAAATAAGCCGAATCGGATGAGAATAATAACTGCTATTGACCACGCTCATTGTGGTAGTTAAACGGGTTATAAAATTTTCTTAAACATATTATCATTGTCACAACGTTTTATCCACACGCGTTCACGACTACCGTCATTCTGTGCACGTTTGTTTTAATCCGCGCCTCCAGCGAACGCGCGTCTGCAGTTTCATTTATTTCCTTGGTGGTGAGTGCGGCTGTGTTGTATTGTTTGCGGTCTGTGGTCAGTCACAAGTTCGTTGAAAAACTTTGTAAATGCGTTAGATGCGTTTCATTATATCCATTTTCTTAATCAAGCTTCATTAACTATTGTTTAATTACCTATATTACATGTAATCCGTACGGATTGCTTTTATTAGCATTCATAATTGAAATGGGTGACGTTAAACGGTGGTACAGTAGATGGACTATTAACAGGCGTATAAGACGCGAAAGAGATAGGTTACGCGTATTGGATGAAAAGTATGCATCATGTTCTAGTCTAGGTTACGCGTATTGGATGAAAAGTATGCATCATGTTGGGTGAAGGAGGACCCCATACAACCCTCACATCTGTACAGGCTGCAGGTTAGATATTGCCTAACTTTTCCACGTTGCAATGCAGAAATATCGCATGAACCTACAGCAAGTGGTTCAAGATGTTGCAGCTTCTGCTTCAACCCCGACATCTATTACTGGATCAGGTGCTGTTGAAGACTCCACCCCTAGTGGTAGGTGCATCCTTTGTACAATTAATCCTGCCGCAGTCAGTCAATCACCTGCAACGTCCAGTATTTCAGGTGCCATACGGTTGTTCGCAAGCTACTCCAGATCGGTTACATCCACCGACTTAAAACTACTCTTAGCTTTATTGAAACCGTTTGTTCCTGATTTACCGCTTGATCCGCGCACATTGCGCAGAACTCCTCGGAGTGTACATAAAACAATGCTTACGAGTGGATGTTATGTACACATTGGGTTGCCGACGTGTCTGCGGAGCGTTCATCAACGTCGACGGTTTAACAGCGGTGACCATGTCAAATTGCAAGTCAATATAGATGGTGTACCCTTGTTTGATTATCCCGGTACGGAGTTATGGCCCATACTCGGCCGCATTGTGCATCCTTTCACAAGCACCCCATTTGTCATCGGCTCGTATTGCGGTCGTGGGCGCCCTGATCCCGTTAACGATTATCTTCAGCCGTTTGTGTCCGAAATGATTGAAATACGCAGTGCTGGCGTGACGTTAGATGACCTTCATTAACCCTTCATGTGGACATTCAGTGTGTCATTTGCGACGCCCCAGCTCGCAGCTACGTCAAGCAAACGAAGAGTCACAACGGTTACTACGGTTGCGATAGATGCGTACAAAAAGGTGTTTATAGCAGTTCGCGACGGATGACGTTCCCTTCAACGTCCTCCGGCATTCGCACTGACTCGTCGTTTCGAGAAAAACGTCAGCCGAAGCATCACATCGGGAACACCGCGTTACATCAACTGGCATTGGATATGGTTGCCGATTTCCCACTTGACCCGATGCACCTTGTTTTCCTTGGTGTCATGGAGCGGCTAGGGCACAGTTGGTGCTTTTCAGAAACGTTCAGGCTTGCGTCTTTCTAACAATATGCAGCGGGCTGTTGAGAGCAAGCTAGAGGCATCTGTTTCACACCTACCCATTGACTTCCCTCGCAAATGTGGTATGTTTACAAATTTCGAACGTTTCAAAGCTAATGAAAGTCGTGTTTTTAATTATATTTGGAATCCGTTATTCTGCGTTCCTTCCCCCCACACCCCATGTATAGGAACTCCTTGAATCTATTTCTTTCCACTTACATACCATCCCATCTCACTACGTGTCATTCCTTAGTTGACCGTGCTCCAGTTTTACTTCTTAAATTCATCGATCAATTTGCTTATCTGTATGGGGATGACCAACTGGTTTATAACGTGCATTGTCTCACTCACCTGTGCGATGATGTGCAGCGGTTTGGACCGCTGCACAAATATTGGCATTTATTTTGAAAGTTTCATGCACAGCATCCTACGTCTGGTGAAGGGAACGAAGGAACCTGTTACACAAGTGCACAATCGAGTAGTTGAATGCTCCATGCTCACTAACGTACAATGCAGCGATGCATCCATGGACGGCAACAATCTACGTAAATCGGTCAAACTGAAGCGTGACATGCCCATCGTGCGCACCAGTTGCTAGATTTCTTGTGCGCCCCCGGACAACTGTGTTTTGATCAACAAAATACCTTACTGCATTCATCAAAAAGCAGAATGGTGTTATTTTTGTATACCCTTAGTATGTGTGCGTGATTTTTGCTATCATGCTTTACCCCAATCTGACCTATATATTTAACGGGCCCCGGCCATATCCACTACCGCTAAGTTGAAGTCCCTGTCCTCTATTACATGTAACTGCGTCCTCATCCCTGATGATGAAGACTTCATCATCATCCTCCGCTTGCTTACAGTGAAGTCTTTCCGTTCTTCCTACTTCG
>LOND01001670.1:23575-36983 GCA_014220965.1 Paragonimus kellicotti | reverse complement strand
CTTCGCAGTAATTATATGCTTGAGTTAACCGCAGACATAGCAAACGCTATGTTGATGATACACTAATATCCAGTCGGTTCCAAACAGGCAATAGATAACCTAGTGCGACGCTTAAATAGTTGTCATCCCAACCTGAAGGTAACGTGAATTTGAGGCTGATAATTGTTTGCCGTTTCTAGACATACTCATAAATCGCCGGGAAGATGGTTCTATTAAAAGAGCTATCTATAGGAAATCCACGTGGTCCGGTCAATACCTCAACTTTAGTAGTTTCACACCGGTCCATCAGAAACGCGCACTAGTGAATACACTATTCACACGAGCAAGACGAATCTGTACACAGGATAGTCTTGCAAAGGAATTAGACTTGATCACGTCTGTACTACAATCTAATGGGTATCCAAAAAGGTTCATAGTAGACCAAAACCACCTTCCGAACAGGTGGCCACAATGAGGAAAAGGAAGGTTTATATAGAATTGCCTTTTAAAGGTGATTATAGTATGCATCAAACAACTCAAAGACTAGTGAATTCGATTAAACGAACATTTAACGCAGCGGAACTCTGTGTATTAGCTCGGACCCAGAAACTGCCTGTCCCTTCAATCAAAGGAGATCAGCCTGTCGGTGCCACCTCACATTGTGTCTACCAATTTACATGTAACTGCAAAGAAAGTTACATAGGCAGAACCGAGAGGTGCTTGATCTCCAGAGTGAAGGAACATTTGCCTAAATGGGTGCAGAACTCTGTATTACAGAAGAACGACAATGTCGTTGAAACACGCAAGCAACCAGCGTCCGCAATCGCAAGACACGTCCTGACCACTGGTCACGTTATCGACCCAGTTTGTGCATTCAGAATCTATTACGTCACTCCAATCCAAGATTCTTGCGGTTTGCTGAGGCTGTCGCAATCAGTCGACTGAAGCCGACCCTGTGTGTTCAGAAACAATTGCTCGTAAACTTGACCCTTCCCTGGACTTAGTGACCTTTCCTAACCCACCGATTGACTATCCACCCTATCCCCTAACTGTTCGATATAAAAAAAACCGTTTCATGTTATTGTAAATTTGGTACTGATGAGTCAATACGAAATGCTTGCATCTACCAGTTTTCGTGTTCTAACGGTTTTGTACAATCTGAAAGACGTTCTTTTTATTCACAGAATGATTAGAGTCGATCAAATTAACAATAATCCCGCTTGAAACCGTTTTAATCACTCCACTGTTCAACTACGCAGATGTTCACCAAGTCTGTCAGACAATCGACCAATACATGATGCTCCACACGAGCAAACAAATGAGTACACACAACAGCTGGTTGTAGAACAATGGAAGTTTGTCTTTGAGTTGTGACATGATAACGGGTGTTGAACGGAAACTCACGCACAAGTTGAGTGGTAAGGTAGACTGTTTCTATTGACTTTTTGAGCATCCTAGCGATAACCTTGGTCATCACCTCTCCCTTGAAAGGGAGACTGATAAAGGCGAACTCCTTATCCACAGAGGGTGACTTAAGTTTCAACTCTACCGCCTGCATCGCCTTCTGAATGAAACGCATTGGGTAGCCATTCTGCATGAACACTTCTTGTAGAAAGTCTAGCTCAGCTTGTAAAGTGTCAGGGGTACAGATCTTTAACGCCCTACCCGTCAGACATCGTATGAGGTTTCGCTTTTGATTTAGCGGAACGAAACTGTCAAAAGTGAATGTACTGGCCACTCCAAGTTTGTTTTCTGTACACATTCCGTTGGATTGAACCATCTTTTCTTACTATGCCAACATCCAAAAATTTATTCGACGGTTGTTGCCTCACTCCTTAGTGAGTTTAATAATGTTATGGGTTTAGTCAAAAGCTGTCATAACACTGTTCATGTAAGATTCCTCANCACGTTCCATCGATACAGTGGCTAAGTTTCAATTCCGTACATTCGTGAAGACAGCTTCATTGTGCGATAGACAAGCAGCTTTGCTTTCATCTTCAGACTGTGGTTCTTCCATATACGTCTTTCAAGACGTCCGAAAACAATGCTGACCTTCGGTGCACGAGCTCGCAACTGGCGGTCCACGTTCGACAAGTTGCCACCCAAGTAGCAAATGTATGCGCAGCTATCAACACTAGCTCCATTGATACGGATTCCAGGTGCAGTCACAACACATCTGCCCGGAGAAGGCCGAAAGAAAGAAAATGTCTTACCTGTGTTGATGTCCAATCCAAACTTGGATGCCGCGGTCGCGAAAGCCGTGGCCAGTCGTTGTAGTTCTTCTTCGCTATGTGCAAATAGCGTACTATTGTCTATGAACAAAAACATGCGCATCTTCAAAGTACATCGCAAGCTAGGGACGCCGAAACGTCAGCTATTCAACAGACAACCATCCGTGTGGTATTCACTGTCTTCAAAGTCCTGAAAAGCAACTGTTAGCACTGCAGTCAAATAAAAACTAACTAGGTTTGGGTTTACGACACAACCTTGTTTCACATCCTTAAAAATGTCAAAATCATCAGATGTCGATCCACACGACTGCACCTCACTTTTTTTCTCAAATGCAACATTCGAATCAAACTGACGAACTTACCTGGACATCCAAACTTACCAAGCACCGTCCACAACGCCTCACGGTTCACGGAATCAAAAGCCTTGGTGAAATCCACGAAGAGAGCATACAAGGGCTGGTTGCGTTCCCGGCACTTTTGAATCTGTCGCACAGTGAACACCGTATGGATCTTACTACGACTCGCCCGAAGTCCCCACCACTCCTCAGGAACATTAGCTTCCAAAATTTCCGCATTGAGTCTGTTCAGCAGAATTATTGCTAGTACCTTTCCAACGCAGCTCAGCAGACTAACGCTCCGATAATTCTCGGTGCTTTGCTTTCTGCTCCTACCTGTAAACAAACGTAGGGTTACGAAATCCCTGAACTCTTGAGGGACTGCTCCCAGATGGAGTGAACCGACTGAATCAAATCACGTCCCAAAACTGGTCCACCATGCTTCTGAATTTCTTTTTGCGATCCATCCTCCCCTGCAACCTTTCCGTTTCGCAGCTGTACGATAGCCCTCAACACTTCTGCTAAATATAAGGCGAGGGCAATTGAAGCGTTAACATCCTGTTGATTTCGATTGTTCACGGTCTCTTAATCAATGATAGCAGGACGGTTTAGTGGGTTAATGAAATGCTTGCGTCAAATTTTTATGTTGTCCTCCGGTTGAGTGCATAAAAAGCCGGAGTTCACATCAATCAGTAGACTGGCCGAATGGGCCAAAAATCGCTTTCAACAAATGTTAAGACCCCGTGTGTTGTCAGCGATCAGCGTAGCTCTGTATCACCTCAGTTTGCTCTTTCCACCAGTCGTCTCTGACTCCAAGAAGCCGTTCGGCAAGGTGACGATGAGCTGTCTGGAACGTGGCTCTTTTGGCTTCATTATCCGGGTCAATTTTGCAAACAACAAACGCCTGCATTCTTCTCTCATACCAATTTGGAGATGGCTACATTGTTGCCGAAACAGTCCGGTCGTTTCTGGCGCTGAATATCTATCGACTGGATAGCTGCTACCGTTGCCTTTTACTTGAGGCGTTGCCATATACCCTCGGGGGGTAGTGGATACAAGAAGCGTCCCCCAGACGATCGGTAACTACACGTTGGAAAGTAGTCCTCGTCTCTGAGTGCTGCAGTCGTTTAACATCCGGTCTCTGCCGTTGTTCGGGTGATCTACCATAAACAAACTTGCAGACGTGAATACACAGTTTGGTCCTGATCAGTCTATGATCTGCACTACATTCAGCCCCATCTATCACTTGGGTGATACGCACTTCACAAATGTCACACTATCGCACGATCACGTAATTAACCAAATGATGATGACCGGTTCGTGGATGAGTCCACGTCGTGATATCGCTGGAATCTGGTGTTTGTGATAGCCAACTCGCGAGTAGCACATACGTGAAACAAACGATCACTGTTCCTGTTGACTGTATCAAAGCCGTGGGACCCACTGACCGGCCAGGGTGCTGAGTCCCATCCAACGCGTACATTTAACTCTCCCAGAACAAACAGTCGGTCACTTACCGGTGTCAAGCGAACTATGGGGGACAGCTGATCATAGAACTGGTCCTTTGTATTATCGGTGTGACACAGTTTGACCATAAACATCGAGGAATGTGGCACACTTACCTCGATCGCATGGACATGATTCCAGGGCTGATGCCATGCGGTTCGCCCATCATCAAAGTACTGATGCAGTTACTGCGAAACATACCGTATCCCCGAGCGCCGTCCACCAAGTAACCTATCCAATAGAAGGTGTACCCAGCACTTGTTTCTCGGAGCTTACCTCAGTCTGCAAGTCTTGTCTCACACTCAGGGCTGCGACATCGATGCCGTAACGGCCGAGTTCCATGGCGATCAGATTAATGCGACGTTCCGACCGTCGCTGTCTTAACTCAGCTAGAAATGCTAATCTGTAGCAATCTACGCCGCTAGATCCGTCATATTGCATCTCAGACTTGATGGCTTCCCCCATCCGCACAGTCACGTCGTCCCAACGCCGCCAGCGCACGCGCGAGTTTGTCCGTCCTACGGTTGCATGTCCTGTGTGCCATGTCTCAGAATCTGACGTCTTTGACTCAACAGTTTGACCCGCGAGGCAACGGAACGTAGGGTTTTCTTGGGGGACCCCACCCGAAGCTAATGATCCAAAAGTCTGGCTCGCTTGGCACTGGGGGGCTAACCAAGTGCGGGAGCGCAGTGAATAATACGTTGACGACTCATTCCGATAACTGTCGCGCGCAGTAGATGTATTGTAAACTACATCAAGCTTCGACCGTATAGGGTAATATGCCGGCGGTCACAGTCAACTGTTGGGCGATCGGAGTGCTGTTTATATGAGGGCACCTTTTCCAACCGCCTTCTGTACGCGGAAGAAAAGTGCTTCAACTATAAATATAGTTCTGTTGTATACTCATCGATTCATGTCTCACTGTCTAAGCACCCCTAGGCTTTCAGCAATTCGACATACAAGCCTATGGGCTTAGCCGTTTTTTGTCTGGCTGATCCCCAACATAGCCTTACGGAACAAAACAGTGCACAATCTGACCACCACGCTCCAAGGTAGCGGAAAAGGTCACACATTGCCCTGGATGGTCACTTCGCACAATGGATTCGAGAGGACAACTGTTTGTGAGAGCAAAAGCAATCCTTACCATGTTGTGGAGCGTTCATGGGGAGATTGAGATTCATTACTTAACAAGAGCATGTTTGTTTATAAGAGGATGGAACTGTGCAAGCACACCCTTGGACAAAAAATAAACAAGGTGGTTTCCAGCGCCCACTTTGCACAGATCATACATGCACATACATACGCGTGGACAACGCAAACGGTTAAGGTCACTTAATGTCGGGTAAGTAGCTCGAAACGGACATAAAAAGGACACTGCAGTCGCTTTCGTCTTGGTGCACCTTTACGTACGCACGATCGCCCTCCCCCCACGCCTAATCGACTGTCCGCCGTGGCGCCACCTGATTCCGTACATACCGGGACCGTATGCAAACGCCCAATAGACAACGCAGTCATCTAGCGAGTAATAGTCGGCAGTCTTCTAGATCGAGACTTCCAGCCTACCAGTATCGATACACTTATTCGCATCTAGTCGCGACAATCCTCTAGCCTTCTGTTGCAATATCTGGGGTCTCAGTTTGTAATACATTCTAGTCACATTGATACGACTCCACAGTGACCTATAACTTCCTATCGTCTACACATAGAATTATCTTCTCGTCCTGCTTCTACGACTCACTCCATGTATACACCAGCGTATTACCTCCATCGCCTCTGACTGTATTATCGACTCTCAAGTCTCACTGCGCCTACCTCCGTCTAACTGTCTTTGACGAAATCTTGAGTCGTCAGTCTGCTCTCCACATTTCAACCGGTAGTTGACTGTCATCACATCCCGCTCTAGGGAAGAGTTGTGTTGAGACGAATAAAACAGTGAGTGATCGAATCAGCCGTATTCATCAAAAGTCACACGACTCATCAGTACGACGATGATGACAATGATAATGTAGACTACTCGTTTCCTTCACTTTGGGTGCGTCAACACCTAACCAGTGCACACGAGTTTAGGCCGTGTCAGGTGCAGTCCAGCCAGCTGTTCTTACCCATTTCTTTGTCCA
Organism: Paragonimus kellicotti; assembly: GCA_014220965.1. Taxonomy (NCBI): domain Eukaryota; kingdom Metazoa; phylum Platyhelminthes; class Trematoda; order Plagiorchiida; family Troglotrematidae; genus Paragonimus; species Paragonimus kellicotti. The sequence continues at coordinate 30,815 of LOND01001670.1, read as the reverse complement.
GTCGTGTATGCCACTCATTATGTTATTGCTTGCTTCGCCTCTTTTTCAACAGTTTAGACCACTTTGTTCATTATAATTAAGTTGATAGAGGTTATGCTCGGTTTTAACATGTCAGCCTGTTTTCAACTGATCACCGTATCAATTCTGAAATTGTGTTGTTCGTATCCCCTTCAGATCCCTATACAGAAACGGGTCCGAGGCGCTTTAGCCTTGCCTCACGTTGGAGTCAGTCTGCGTTACCTAGGCGAGGACTTGTTCAAGTGTCTCAACAATGAGCTGGCTTGTGTAACTGCGGATGAACAAGCAATAGGATCTACGGGATTGGTCTGCCCAGCAACGGAAATCGCTTGGACCCAGCGCTGTCCTGAAGCGGTCGATCAATCACTTGCATCCGTTCTGTGTTCCGGTGATGTGCTCTCTGCCACCACTGATCTGTTTGTACGTCAAACTCTTTTGGGAGCTTTTGGTTGATTTTTTGACTTTCCACTGGCGTCAATTTGCTTATTTATCACACATTATTCTTCTTTGACCATGCTGGTCGATGCTGTATATAGTTTGTTTTTAACTGTATACAATATAATCAGCATATGTTTGGGTCGTCTTTTAACTTATGAACCCTATAGAACCGCACTAAATTGTATTCCAGTCGGGTTAGTTGAGTCTTACAGCGTCTACGTTAGGGTGACTTTTGAAGCCACATGGTCTGCAAGTCTCTGTGTGAGCTAGGTATTGTTGGAACATAGCTTGGACAGGTTCCCGGAAACGGATGAGAGCCAGAATCCTTAACTTCAGATATGGAGGCAAGTAGCATTCGTCATGGATTCTGTTAAACTGATTCAGTTCAATTGTCACAGAGTCTTGTTTTGAGCCGTTTGAGAAATTGACTAAGATCTATCCACAGCACGAGTCAAAGCGCATCTCTGTTTGATGCTTTCAAACTATTGGCTATCGTGTTACCTTGGGTTTATGGTGTTCAGAGTTGGATACAACTGACTTTAGTATTCACTCGACTACATAACAAATAATTGACATTTCCATATGCGTATAACTGATGTTTGAGACAGTATATGCGTTCTTGATGATGTGTGTTATATGGGGATCTTCAGTATCATTGTTGGCAGTATAAAAAAAATTAATACGAGACAACATTTTTGTAAGAAAAAAGGGCGGAATCTGTTGCGATGGTCTTATGGACCTGTATTTACACGGCCAAAGTTGGCGTACATTTACCATTCACAAACTACGATCAAATCTAAAAGCCGCGTACCGGATGGGAATGAGGCATCATCCGCGGGACAACTTTCTCCTGGTTTTCACGCTCTGGCTCAGCAGTCAGTCTTGCCTCATGAAAACCCAATAGGAAAAGTTAATCACTCAAGCCACTCGATCTAGTTATCCGCTATCATTCTCGGCGTCCCCATTTAAACGCTGAATGAGTCACGGGGATTTCGGTCAGGGAGACAACCAATTTACAGTGCCTAGTTTAGCAACGTATGTGTGTGTGGCTGCACTAGCAGCAAGTTTGTCGCAATGTAATTTTCAACAAGTTGGTCGTCTTTTAACTATGATTGACTTCAAGCGATTCGGTTTTAACGATGCAGGTCTTGGACCACACCAGTTCACTCACCGATAATCGGGACCGCTCCCATCTAGGTTTCGGTGGCCCGGTAGTATCATTCAACACACGACATTTTGTATCACATGGTAACATATACAGTACGTCCCCGAAGTATGGATTCGGCAACAAAATCCGGAGTCCAGATCGAAAGGCAGACTCAACGCCTAGCCGAGTCGGGAGAGCGAACGAGCGCAACATATCACAATCAGAGTAGTTGCCACGAGGGTGGACGCTCATTTTAAGTCAAGTCGCTAGGCCGCATCATCCCGGTGTTTCAGCCACCACAATAATTAACACATGGCTGTTCACACACGTCTTTGTGAACGTTCCAGTGTCAGAAAGACAACCTTGGTCTGGAATCCAGCATGCATTGTTGACAGCAAATGGATAAAGTGAAAATACGGTATTTCTGTAACAAATTGTGCTAGCATGATAATCTTTTCACTAAACTGTTACATTCATGAATGAAACGTTTATAAATCAATAAAAGACTGATGAAAACCTAATAACTTTTTCGTGGAGTTTGTGACACGCCATGTTGTGTTTATAGGCTTACCGCACCATTTGTCGATCCTGATGTGACGTGTTGTAGCCATATCGTGTTGTTGCGTCACTGCTTTGTGGCCTCGTTACTGAGTCGTGCTATTCCATTCCTTGCCAACATGTTTTATTTAACCATTTTATCTGTGATGAAGGCAACTTGTTGCGTTATCGAGATCGGCGTGGACAGCTCGTTCAAAAATGTTGTCCAGATTGAGGTGCTTTGTTCTCTGGAAACCTGCTTCATCCTGAAAACAATATATCCAGGATGCGAAGGCCGTTTAGTTTGGGTCGACACAAAACATTCGCATCATACGGGTTTTGGTTAGGTGATTACGAACTAGGATAACATGTTGATACATGTGAGTACTGATCGAACTACGTGAAGTAAGGATGCGTAACGCACCCCTTACAAGTATCATGTTTGTTCGCAAATTGACTATGCAGGCTGTGAGTGCAGATGCTTTTGGTGGCGGCTTAGAATCGATACTTCCATTTCACCGAAGCACGTCGGACTTGTGGGCCCTGGGTTGACTATTCGATCTGTGTGTGTCTGTCTGTCTGACTCTGGTCATGTTGAGTTATGTTGGATCACACTCTTCTCAGTTCACTATGCCGGACAGCAGCCGCGCGCCACTTGGTCTAGATGAATCATGCTGAACGGAGCGTTTTGATCCACTCTTACGCATATATACTGACTGAATGCTCACTCGCTCAGTAGATCAAGCAACCTTTTATTTGGTTCTCAGTTTTTGTCAGTTGGCCTTTGCTGGGTACCGATCGCTCACCCAGTTGTCATTTCCCACTTTTCCATGTTTGACCGTCATTCATTAATTTTACTTAACCCGGTTTCATGGAGTTCGTCATGTTGACTTAAAAACAGAAATACATGGCTACCTGTTTTACTGTGGGAAGCGAACAAATTAATGGTACAGCGAAATCTTTTGGCCTAGCCAGGACAACGGTTGATGTGATTCTGGTTTAATCATATTGGTGATGATCACAAGCGATTGGTTTAGAACGAACGTTTATAGAAAATTACACACGTCCATAAGGGACTGGCGAGATGCGATCTGCTGAATTGTGCTTGGGAACGACCAGGAATACGTAATCCCAGAGCAATTTGCAAGCACACCCTTTATAGTGTCTGTTGGAATTGTTTCAATCCCGACGCGGACATTTTCGAGAGGCTCTTCTCTGTCAGAAGGGAATAAGCAATTGTTTGCAAGTCACATAAGTTGGCTCATGATATGTTTGCATAGGATCGGTTCTGGTTCAACGTTTTTTCTCTAACATAACTGGATTTCCTGCATCAACCTGTACATCCTGAGTGGACTGTTTAGTAGGTACAGCTTCATCGCCTAAATTATCATGAATGGATACACAGAATGAGCGATGCTACGATGTTGCTGAAGTCATACACAATGAAGTCGAGTTGTTCGGATTGATGAGTCACGAGTTCATCTCAGAAAGAGTGCCCTTGGAGAAATTGACTCTTCGAAGGCACGGTGGCAAACAAATTGAGAACACGTTGCGACACTTGTCAGCAACACAGAAGACGTCCTTGATATAACTTTCATCAACGGTTGGCTTAATCAACCCGAACAAAAAATTTTTTAGGACAGCTGCATCGTTTGTTTTCAGTACAATCGCGCCCAGTGTTCGGGCTATAGCACTGATTCGGTTGTAGAATTCACAGGATGATCAGTATCCAGCAGATACCACCTAAACGAGTGTTACTCAGAGTAGGTGAGTTGGGAACGAAATCTGCCCATCGGTCACGACACGTCTGCGCGGGTTAGTCGATGTTGACTGCCTCTGTCCGCTTTTTTGCCCCGTAGTGTGTTATTGTCATTTTGCCATGTACGTTCATCCATAAAATGTAATTGCTATGAGGTTTTGAGGCCGCCTGATGGAAACCCTCTAGCTTATCAGTGGATGAAGCAATTTTCATACAAGTTTTAACTCATTAACTAACACTGAGGAGCCCGGTGTTCACGTGTATCCTTCGTTGCGAGATCGACTACTTCAACTGCCTGAGAAACCGCTTCTGCTCCCTCAGTTTTTGTAACAATGCATTGCTTGGCTCCATTATTCAAAAGTGACGGGTTCAGAGCTTAGTCATGAGCAAGCTTCGTGAACATTTTTGAACGAACTCTCAGCCCCTATGATTTAGATACCAATCCTGCCCGCCACTACGTCGGTGATTCCGTGAGACAAATCTTACCGTGTCTGTGAATTCACATCTGAGTGCCTGGCCACCTACTTCTGAAGGACAGCTGCACCATCTGGTACAATAGCAAATGGCAGTCTGGCCAGAAACGGGTTTGAATGCAATGTGGCGATGAAACCTAGTGTGATCTAGGCAACAATTCTCAACTATACGTCATCATTATTGACTGTCTGACGTCCGAACCAGTGTCTGGTTATTCGGTGACTGATGGACGAAATGAGCTGACTGTGTGAGCAACGCAAAAGTTTACCAGTGTGCATTCGCTAAATATACAACTTCGTGATCGATAGCCGATGTAATGAAGATGAGAACAACCACATAGCAAACAAGATTTGTTTTATGTGTTTGGTCACCAGACTAATTACAACACAATGAATATAACAATGGTAACTAGGGTGTAAGAAGATCGGTTAACAGAAAGTGTGGACGGCTTGTTTGCTAACGGTTACGAAGTCAGTGTTCCATATCGTGAGCTTGATTGATTGTGGGCCAGGGGAGATTAAGTGTCCGCACGAACTTCTTCTGTGCACAGAGGTCAGGGTTACGCAATCGGATACTAATGGCCTCGGCAACGGTCAACATTCGAAATCTCATCACTTTTGATCGATGTCTTGGCACTCGACAGACACTCTATTAAAGATTCTTTTGAGTTGATCAGTGACATGGACAAAATCAATCTTGCTTAATGAGTTGATGTGCTCCATAGACGTGTTCACGAATGTTCCACTACACGAGACAATTGATTATATTTGTGAGCTCGTTGAAACGAGCCACATTACTTTGCCTCTGCCTAGTGATATTCTGAGGGAAGCCTTATTGTTATGCACTGAAAACGTCAGTTTCCGTTTTCTTGATCGATGCTACCGCCAAATAGATGGGGTAGCCATGGGAAGTCCATTAGGGCCTATCTTAGCTGACTTTTTCATGTTAAGGGTTGATCATTTCAAATCTGTCATACTACAAACGCTATGTTGATGATACACTAGTATTCAGTCGGTTCCAAACAGGCAATAGATAACCTAGTGCGACGCCTTAAATAGTTGTCATCCCAACCTGAAGGTAACGTGAATTTGAGACTGATAATTGTTTGCCGTTTCTAGACATACTCATAAGTCGCCGGGAAGATGGCTCTATCAAAAGAGGTATTATAGGAAATCCACGTGGTCCGGTCAATACCTCAACTTTAGTAGTTTCACACCGGTCCATCAGAAACGCGCACTAGTGAATACACTATTCACACGCGCAAGACGAATCTGTACACAGGATAGTCTTGCGAAGGAATTAGACTTGATCACGTCTGTACTACAATCTAATGGGTATCCAAAAAGGTTCATAGTAGACCAAAACCACCTTCCGAACAGGTGGCCATAATGAGGAAAAGGAAGGTTTATATAGAATTGCCTTTTAAAGGTGATTATAGTATGCATCAAACAACTCAAAGACTAGTGAATTCGATTAAACGAACATTTAACGCAGCGGAACTCTGTGTATTAGCTCGGACCCAGAAACTGCCTGTCCCTTCAATCAAAGGAGATCAGCCTGTCGGTGCCACCTCACATTGTGTCTACCAATTTACATGTAACTGCAAAGAAAGTTACATAGGCAGAACCGAGAGGTGCTTGATCTCCAGAGTGAAGGAACATTTGCCTAAATGGGTGCAGAACTCTGTATTACAGAAGAACGACAGTGTCGTTGAAACACGCAAGCAACCAGCGTCCGCAATCGCAAGACACGTCCTGACCACTGGTCACGTTATCGACCCAGTTTGTGCATTCAGAATCTATTACGTCACTCCAATCCAAGATTCTTGCGGTTTGCTGAGGCGGTCGCAATCAGTCGACTGAAGCCGACCCTGTGTGTTCAGAAACAATTGCTCGTAAACTTGACCCTTCCCTGGACTTAGTGACCTTTCCTAACCCACCGATTGACTATCCACCCTATCCCCTAACTGTTCGATATAAAAAAAACCGTTTCATGTTATTGTAAATTTGGTACTGATGAGTCAATACGAAATGCTTGCATCTACCAGTTTTCGTGTTCTAACGGTTTTGTTACAATCTGAAAGACGTTCTTTTTATTCACAGAATGATTAGAGTCGATCAAGTTAACAATAGTCCCGCTTGAAACCGTTTTAATCACTCCACTGTTCAACTACGCAGATGTTCACCAAGTCTGTCAGACAATCGACCAATACATGATGCTCCACACCAGCAAACAAATGAATACACATAACAGTTGGTTGTAGAATATGGAGGTCTGTCTTTGCGTTGTGACAAGATAACGAGTGCTCGACGCAAACTGATGCACAGTTGAGTGGTAAGGTAGACTGTTTCTATTGACTTTTTGAGCATCCTAGCGATAACCTTGGTCATCACCTCTCCCTTGAAAGGGAGATTGATAAAGGCGAACTCCTTATCCACAGAGGGTGACTTAAGTTTCAACTCTACCGCCTGCATCGCCTTCTGAATGAAACGCATTGGGTAGCCATTCTGCATGAACACTTCTTGTAGAAAGTCTAGCTCAGCTTGTAAAGTGTCAGGGGTACAGATCTTTAACGCCCTACCCGTCAGACATCGTATGAGGTTTCGCTTTTGATTTAGCGGAACGAAACTGTCAAAATGAATGTACTGGCCACTCCAAGTTTGTTTTATGTAGATACTCCGTTGCATTGAACCATCTTCCCTTCTTACTATACCAACATCCAAGAGATTTATTTGACCATTGTTATCTGACACCTTTGTGAATTTAATACTGCTGTGCGGTGAGTTAAAAGCTGTCATAACTCTGTACATTTTAGAATTCTCGTTGATGACGCAAAAAATATCCTAAACACAGCGTTTATAAAATGC
>LOND01001670.1:3371-23475 GCA_014220965.1 Paragonimus kellicotti | reverse complement strand
TTCTGATGGACCGGTGAGAAACTACTAAAGTTGAGGTATTGACCGAACCTTCCCCTATCCATCAATCGACTATGTATTCCACCCACCCCTAACTGTTCGATATAAAAAAACCGTTTCATGTTATTGTAAATTTGGTACTGATGAGTCAATACGAAATGCTTGCATCTACCAGTTTTCATGTTCTGACGGTTTTGTACAATCTGAAAGACGTTCTTTTTATTCACAGAATGATTAGAGTCGATCAAGTTAACAATAGTCCCGCTTGAAACCGTTTTAATCACTCCACTGTTCAACTACGCAGATGTTCACCAAGTCTGTCAGACAATCGACCAATACATGATGCTCCACACCAGCAAACAAATGAATACACACAACAGTTGGTTGTAGAATATGGAAGGTCTGTCTTTGCGTTGTGACAAGATAACGAGTGCTGGACGCAAACTGATGCACAGTTGAGTGGTAAGGTAGACTGTTTCTATTGACTTTTTGAGCATCCTAGCGATAACCTTGGTCATCACCTCTCCCTTGAAAGGGAGATTGATAAAGGCGAACTCCTTATCCACAGAGGGTGACTTAAGTTTCAACTCTACCGCCTGCATCGCCTTCTGAATGAAACGCATTGGGTAGCCATTCTGCATGAACACTTCTTGTAGAAAAGTCTAGCTCAGCTTGTAAAGTGTCAGGGGTACAGATCTTTAACGCCCTACCCGTCAGACATCGTATGAGGTTTCGCTTTTGATTTAGCGGAACGAAACTGTCAAAATGAATGTACTGGCCACTCCAAGTTTGTTTTCTGTAACACTTCGTTGAAATAACAGATCTTTTTTACTACGCTAGCATCCAAAAATTTATTCGACGGTTGTTGCCTCACTCCTCAGTGAGTTTAATAATGTTATGGGTTTAGTCAAAAGCTGTCATAACACTGTTCATGTAAGATTCCTCACTGACATCGCCAAATATGCCACCATGCAACGTTCACTAGCAAACTGTTCAATGATTACACTCAATTGGTTAGTCTCCAGTTTGCTCATGAAAACGGCAATGAATAAGGTATCCAGAGGCGAGCCGATTGCCACTCCACCTGTCTGTCGGTGGATTGCATTGTTAAACAGAGACTAAACAATGTTAGTGAAAAGCATCGGCAGTTCTCTTCATCCATCCCTCGCGATGTCTAATGTTTGTTGATTAAACGTTCCGACAAGTCGCACTTAAGGTGTCAATAGTCTGTCGTGGAGGCACGTTCGTGAATAACGAAGCGACATCGAAGGAGAACATTCTTTGATGGTTTGGGTTGAAGCCTTCGATCACGTCGATGAAATGAAACATGTCCAACCTGATGCTTGTTTTACGCTCGTTGGACGATGTGCTCCACATGCCGATGAAGCATCTACCGCACCGCACATTGTTCCCTGTGGTTGCTGATGGCCAGAAGCCATGAAATGACTGTGAGATATACAGCGTATGAAATCCTTTAAACTGTCCTCACTGAACAACATCGATGTACATCGCTTACCCGGTTATGGAGTTCGTGATCACCCACCTGGCTGATTGGAAACGGTCTCGGATACGATACTGCGTCGCAGTCACCGACGTGCTTCTTTCCTCAAAGTTGTTGACCCCTTTTCTTCGTTTTCACGAATCTTCACCTTCTCTTCGGTGCGATTTTTTCATACGGTTGCACTTATTTAATCCCCTGCAGCTTCATGGACTACCACTGAGACCGACGAGTACGGCTCAAAGCTGAAAGTGATTATGATAATGAGGGTGTAAGGCGCGATCGTAAACTAATAAACGTTTATGGGTCAAATTCGAATTGATACTTCGTACACGGTTGTTCCGCCCACGTTTCAAATCATTATGTTAGCCTCGTACACGAAAATTCCAAATCAGTCGAACATGGAGAACAACTGTTTTTAAACATAACTTTATTCTATCCCTGTATCTTTACCTTTTCTGGTCATCTTAGTATTGTTACGTGTTACGTAATACATGTTTGAATACAACCACTGTCTGATCTTCTGATTGTGTGCTACATTAGCATTAACCGGATCTATAAATCTGTGTGAATCTTCATCCTCATTTTTTGAACTATTTTTCGGGCTCTGTTATGGCAGTAGATGGGGCACTTACAGAGCTCTATATGTTCCTGCAATTCGATCAGAAATCATCCACGATCTTGGACAGGTTGCGCACTAGCAAGCATTGGAAAAGTGACCAATTGTCGTACGGACAAGACTTCAGACGTTGCCGACTCCATACCTGTCACAGGACCAGCGGCTACAACAATTGTCGCGTAAGTCAACCGTGATTGGTGCTCCGTTAATCCATAGCCGCTAACGGAATCGCGTTTCGAACCGAATGCACTGAAAAGCACTATTTTGGCATCAAGTGTGTATCACTGGGCCAAAACGCATTTAGGGCCTGTAGCTGTCGCCCCACCCTCTCACTTGCCTCATCACGTGTCAAACCGTCTAGTCTGATGCTGATATACCCAACTCAGCCGCTCGTAAACCCTCTTCCACATCCGAACGCAACCACGCATGCACGCGGTCACCACCCTGCGCCAATCAGCCAATTGGAATGCCTCAGCTTGATATGGTTCTGCGCGGCCGAGGCACAGACGCGTATGGCGCGTTTGGATCCAGATCGGTACAGAGAACAACGTAGCTGTCCCGGACAGTACAGTCCCGACGATCGCCACTGCATTAAGCTTGTGCGCCAATCCCAACTACATCAGGGGTGTAGCCTTTTCACTGATTACCTTTGAGATATCGATATTTGAAACACTGAGTTCCCTTTAACCACTTCATCAGAGCAGAAAGAAGACATATTGCGATATGTTAACATTTCATTTACTCTCATCAGTCGCAAACGTAAAACATGCTAGTTATATACATCATATAGATAGGGACAAACAGGGACTAGACACATCTACAAGCACATCAATTATTATGTAATCACGACCATGGCAACCCGATAGGTTGCCTCAACCACTTTTGTGCACATAACGTCGGTTGGTAAGTTCGAATGAGCATCGCTTCGCAAAAAGCTAATAACTTCGGGTTTCGATTGCGCAACAATATCTTGAATGAGTTTAATGGGTCAACTTGGTGACCTGTTGTCATGATGTGTTTAGCAATCGATGACGTTGGATTTCGAGCCGTCAGTGCACCAAGTTGAGGCTGGTTCATCATCTGTTGTTTCAACCACTTCGGGATGTGTTCGGCGACTCGTTGTGATAGTTGTCGATCTGTTCTGCCTATGTAAACGTCACTGCAACTGCAAGTGAACTGGTACACAATATGGGAGACAGAACAGTTTGACAAACTACTTTCGCGATTGCGGAGAACTGGTCCTCTGGTGGTTTGAAATAAGCGCAACTGCGCAGCCGCATACGTTCGAGCCAGAGCAGACTTTAATTTGTGTTTTATGTCGTTGGCTAGATGGTCACCTTTGAATGGCAAGAATAGGAAAACATCCTTCTTTTGAGCCGTCAGTATGGGCTCAGTGCTCTTCTTCACCGTATTATGTGCCTCAATGAATTTGTCGGGGTATCCATTTGCTAGTAAAGTTTGTCTCAGCAACTCCTGTTCTGTCTGCAGAGTATCCGGGGTGCAAATACGCCTGGCTCTATGAAACAGTGTCTTAACCAAACCCCGTTTGTATGCAATAGGAGCAAAGCTGGAAAACTGAAGATATTGACCACCCCATGTCGCTTTGCGGTGAACTGAGCGCTGTAACGTGCCATCCGCACGTCTAGTAATGAGTACATCCAAAAAAGGTAAACTATTGTTCGTTTCAACTTCGTGAGATAAAGATAGGTTGGGATGAATATTATTAAGAAAGTTGAAAAACAGGTCAAAATGAGTAACATCAGTAAAAATTAAAATATCATCAACGTATCGTTTGTACAATAACGATTCGGCTATATAATCCGGGACTTGCCGCTCAATCATTCCTAAGAAGACGTCCGCTAGTGTTGGACCTAACGGACTACCCATAGCAACACCGTCTATCTGTTTGTAAGCAAGTCCCTCAAAATCGAAACGAATGTTTTCCGTACATAACAAAATAAGATCTTTGAGGTATTCAAGTGGAACACCTATATCACAGTTCTGACTCGAGATAAAGTCACATAAAAAATCAACTGTCTCACGAAGGGGAACATTTGTAAAAAGAGAATCAACATCCATGGAATACATTACTTGGGTACTCACCGAAGTGTTTTCTAAGATTTCAGCTAATTCGAAAGAGTCCTTCAAGCAATGTGGGGATAAAACTTTACGGATGGGATCCAGAATGTCCACTAGCCAACGAGCAACTTTATGGTATGCAGAATTGTTCATGCACAAGATCGGGCGTAGAGGTGTACCATCCTTGTGTACTTTTGGAGCACCTCTCAATCGGGGTGTTTCCGTGCCTACTGGTTTCAGCTGTCTATATTGAGCTTCAGATATGTGTCCATGTAACAACAGTATCTGAAGTTGCCTTGCAACTTGCTTTTCCAACAATATGTTGTTTTCTGCTGTCTGGTCCAATTTGAACTTTCTCTGGTCTTCCAAAATGGTGTTCATTTTCCTTAAATACTCGATATTTGTTAAGGAGTACTCAAGCTATCACAGTTGAGAGTTCCACTACAACCCTCATGCACAGCAGCGCAGAAACTCAGGGTAACGTAACGTCACACAACAAATCAAAAGCGCTTTTCTTTGGACCAACCGTTGGCTTAATACATGCGGAATATCGATTTCATTCTTCATTTTTACAAACTATTAATTCAGTTGTAGACAAACTGGACAAGTTGAAGCATCAAAGCATCGTTAGCTGTAGGACAAACTTACGGTTCTGAAAATTGCACTTCAGTTAGGATACGGAATATGAGTGAGGTATTTTTTTTTACAATAGTTGAAGTGGAGAACTTCCACGCACGATAAAAGTGATTGTTTCAAAACCGTGGATTTGAATCGAACCATGTGTTACTTACATGATACGGTGCTAAAAAGAACGCTAGTCCCGTGTTGTGACCGCAAAAGACGCTTGGCCTGCAAAGTTGTTTATTGCACGAACTCCCGTACAGGTTATGTTAAAACATGGGACCACGAACACGTACACTCATTTGCACGGCTGACGTGCATTCACACACATTGGGTAGCAGTACGTTGTCATTCGCCCTGGTGGCACTTCCTCCATAGTGCGTACACACTATTCCGATAGTCGCTTCTGGTCCATCGTCTTCCTGGCGTTGAGGCTTGCCCTTTAGTTCCCGAATGTACGCACTATACTACTCACAAACGAGGCTACCTGTTATACAACATCCATAACTAATCTCAACATCATGCCCAGCACAGTGGTATTCATCACATCCGTTCCTGTTTAATCTGAATAAGTTAGGTTGAAATAGTATTGTAATTGACTGCATTGTCATGTTGTTTAACCGTGCGTCAGGTCAAGAGACTGATGTTACTGTTAGTTTAATCGGGGTATTTCTAATGAAGGTCATCACTTAACAGTCACGGTTGATTTACTCTTGCTTCCGTAAAAAAGACGAATACCAAGCGAACTGAGTCATGTAAAAATCAGTCCGTTCTACGTCATTTGTCAGACGAACATTTAACTTTCTAACTGTCTTGGCTACATCTGACAGCTGGGAAAGTTGCCCCTATCTGTCAAAACTGCTATGGTAAGGGCATTAGATTCTGCATCCGAGCTAGACCCTGTAGCATAGGAATCTGAAGTGATGATACTGATCGCCAGGCCCCACTCCACTCAAACCAGCCTGACCGGTCGATTGGGCCGACAAATAGCGAATAGTGTGATAAGCTCAGTCGAATAGTTTGTGTCAGCGCGTTGAGGGCACAACACTGAACTGACTGATTCGATTTTGACAGCCCCATCTGTTTTCACGTGTAATAAACGCAGCTCACTGGGCCGGGTCACATAGCCGTTATGCAACTTAAGCATGGATGTTGAACGGATGGTTGTGCACTTTTTCAGAAAATTTACATACAATGTGGTTATGACTTTAGTCTTTTATAAGAAACTATGTCCTCCTGCTCTACAATGTCTGACTGATATTTTGCTGAACAAATAGATTCCAATGCAATGTGCACCCGGCGCGCTGCACTTCCTTACGGTTGACAAGTACGCTACGTCATATAAAATCACTTGACTGTTATTCAGCAAGATCTGTTTGCGTATGCTCTCTTGAATATCCAGAATAGATCAACGTTTTATTCGTCCAGTCCTGTAGCTGTGCGCAGTGACAATTCCCCCTCGTTTGTTGAAACGTTGTTTGACACAGCTGTTTGAATTCATGATCCATCAATCCCGTGTTCCGTTAGCGCAACATAGTAATGTGCCGCGGCATACAGAAAATCTACGTTTCAGAGGAAGCTGGGAATGTTCAAGTACATCTGAGTCCGTATTAGGAGGTTTAGAAAGAAATACCAAATAGGAACACTATTTCGGTTTCAGAGGGTGAGCAGTAAAAAGATTGCAAAAGAGCACATTAAGGGATAATGCGCGGACTAAAAACTCAACAACTAACTAGCACACGTAATAATCGCACTGTCAAGTGAAACAGGCAACGACAGTCTGGCATCGGCTGATGATGATGATTCCGATGATCAGGTTATCTGAATGGTCGGTTTAGTGTTATTTTGTCATCCGCTTATTAATGATCACCTGATTGTATGCCGCCTTAGGCATGTCAACAAAAATCGAACGGAGTGAATGTGAAAGCCAGAAGTTCAAAAGCCATCAAATGGCGGTTGAGTTAGCCGATTGCGCATCCGAGTGTGGCTGTTGCTGCCTGAGATTCACTGGTCGCCAGAAGTTTGGGTTTGACATGGGAATGCGACAACTGCGATCAATTGTAGGTGATGCTCAATCTACATAATTGGGTCTCTTCCAAAACTGTCGCAGTCGATCCAACAACAGTAAAAAGACGTAAGTATAACAGAGGGAAATTATTAATATGCGCATCGAAACGGTGCACAGATAACACTGCATATCACAATTGAGATATCGTTGACGAAGAGCGTTGGTCATAAGGATTGAACCACGAAGATACGCCCCATTGCACGTAGTTAGTTGACGTACAGCGTTAGTGAATTTGAATGGCACTGACAAATCTTTTCACACTGAGATCTTGACGGCGTTGACGTACGCCAAAGAGCACATGATCTTTATCGGAAGACTGATCCTGATAGATTGTTTGTGCAATTTTTACATCATACCAAGTTCGAATCCTTGCCTGCGTAATAACCGAGAACTGGTAATCTTCAGTAACCCGTATCTATCAAAGCCACTGGAGCTGTTAGGTCACACACCAATCGGGACTGTGTATGAAGTACATGTGGTGTATGAAAAGCTAGTTTTTCTCTTTGTTTAAACAATCAGTTGTCTGCTGTTTAAAACAAACACTAACCAGCGGCTTATGCTCAACAGATGCAGTACATCATCGCCCATCCAACCGTCGACTGTTTAGTGATTGGGGATGAGATAAACATAAGTAACATTTGAATGTAACAAAATGCGATCCGGACTTAAATAGAAGTCACCGCGAGCGTCTGCATTCATCGAATGGTGAGCCGTTTCATTTTTTGATGATGGTTACAGGCCACGTACTTCCAAGCTGTTTGGCGATGATCACTCGACCAACACGCGAACAATCACCATCGATGTGCATGATCGTTCCACGTGATTCCAGTCTGAACATGACTGCATAGAATCAGTGACAAAACCCTGAATTACCTGACTTAACATACGATCTACAGCGAATATATGTTGCACACACCACTGATTTTCCCGCCAATGTGAAGTCATACTAAGACGTTTCCAATCAACACCCGAAGTCATTACTAATTAAAATCTCTTCTATCATAATTTTAAGAAAACGTTTTAAACGCCATCATTTCAAAATAGGCGTGATAAAACTATTAAAAAAATCGTTTGAAGATATCAAGTAAGCTGTATCATATCCGTTTCGTCTGATAATTTCGATGCGTTGTCTGAGCAAAATTCCGAGAACTGATTTCGGAATACAAAAGCTTATGTACCTCTATATTTCCGTTTCAATATTATTTTTAGTTACATTGCTAAATTACCGTCTTTTCTGTCTGATTGTCTTACAAGTAGCTTTCATAGGTTCCCCATGTATAGCTGAATTCCGGGTGATACGCTAGTCATTTTGACACTAGGATTCTACAAAGAAGCAGCCTAAGTTTCATTTAGTAGGATGTGTTTTCATGTACACACATGGTGGTGTATATTTGTGAAGCAGTTGATGACAATATGTAGAGCTCTCCTATTCGATTAATATGGGCTGCTAAATTTGGATTATTATCAGTTTGTCGGTGAATCCAACAAGTCACTGAAACTGTACTCCAAATCATCGCCAAGAGCCCACTGCTAAAATGCTTGTTGAGCCATATTCCACCCTCTTCAGAGGTCATATCAGCAATTTCTCAGTGCAACCGCTTTAGCCAAGCCGATTTTTTCTTATCAACAAACACCACAGATGCGTCCAGAAAATATGAGGTTCAGTTCATTCTACATGCTGCCCCAAGTTGCTGTTGATTAAGGGAGGGAGCATTCTTCTTATCTACCGATAATTTAACGAAACAGCTTTCTGTATCGTAGGTTGGGTAGTTTTTCTTGTAACGTGTAGCATCAGAAACAGTCCGAGTTCTGACGTTATCCGGATTCTATCAGATATTGATTTGTTAGTTATATGTTTATCTCGTTCATCTCAAGTACCCGTTGACTTTTCCCATTTGTTGTGGTGTTTGGAAAGAAGTAATAAACAGCAGTTTTCGACTTCTACAATAGTCCAACTATCTGTCCTAGTCAAAAATTTAACTGCTAATATCTTCCCTTTCTCAGTTGCTCCTACGTAATCGCTCATGGTGTGGCCTTATAGACGTTATGTTATTTTTCCACTCGTCGCATCACGTGTTGCACACAGTTTCGATAGGTTTTATTAAGTCGCTTCTATCCACACATCAGTGCAAATACAGTCAACGGTCATACAACTCTTTTTCACACGCAAGAACGGTTGACGGGATCCGTTTCCAAGCTAGCTTGTCAAAACGACCGAAATGAAATTACGTCTGCGCACAACTGGCTTACTCTGGACCACTTGCGGTTACACTCACTCACCCCGTATCTAATGTAAACCCGATTGAACAAAACCGGATAGTGTGTGAGTGGAGACCCTTGAAGGTCAGCAGGCCAATGTCGGTTAGTCAGATGTTAAACTGGTACAAAAGTGAGTCTCAGAAACAGAAAAATTAGAAAGATTTCAATGGTAAGATTTAAGCCAACGAAAAAGATACCGAAAATATAATTTAAAAAGCGTTTCACACCCATGTGATCAAAACATGGACGTGCATGATGCGTTTGGACCCCGATCAAAGCAACCGGAGAGTGAGTAATAGGCACGGAAGCAAGGGAGACGGCACGTGACAAGTGCTACCGAATTAAGTTTGTGTAGCATTCCCGGCAATAAAGACCCAACGTATTATGTTAAGCTTTTCCCGTTGTCTACCGCTGATATTCGTTAACTGTTAGTGGGTAATCAAGTTATCACAGATAGGAGTTGTACTATGAACTCTTCTTGTATGCCACAGCGTTATCAATCATGTGATTGACCGATATCCACCCGCACAATATTCACTCATAATCACTGATTATATTTTGCCCAAGAAAATGGCTTCAGTCCCACGGCTAAAAGCGTATGACTTGCCAGAGTGTAAACAACCGCCATGTAGGTCATGTATAAGTTGCACATCACTCATGTTTGGCTGACTGTGGACTGGAGTTCGAATCCTCGTAGTGGCAAGCGTATGCGCTACTGACGAGCTCTATCGTGAGCAAAAGTTGAACATATGGCTTCTGTTCGACGGTAACTGAGTGAAGAATCTATCCTGTATGAGAATCAGAAGCATGCTAGTGAACGGAGTCAAAAGGTTGTATGGTTTGACAAACTGAATATTGTTTATGGAGAGTAAAATATCAGCTACACACCTGTGATGAAAACTGGTATCAGCTGTAACATCAGACAACTGCACATTTGGCGCTAGCGATACATCCTGATTCCCCGTCCAACATTGCATTTCAAGCGCTGGAACGTTTACAGAGACGTGTGTGAAAAGCCGTGTACTATCGATCGTGGACAGTAGTGACCAAACCGTTGGATCGATGGCGCCGAGCCACTTTACGTTATGTATGTTGAGTGATGATGACTAAGACGTTGGAATTAGAATCCTAAGGAGGAGTTAGGCTGAAAACGTTTGGAAAACATTGATTATGGTTATCCAGTGAAAGTCAACCTACCGAGGTAATAAATACGGGAAGGTCATCAAGCTACTCTAGCAAGAAGGTGACAAGTGAATTGATGAGTTATGTCCTCTTTCGTCTTCATCCTTCTCAGTAGCATAATAGTTATATACGTCAGCTCAACATATGACAAGTGAAAGATTCGAAAATTTGGTAATCCCTTGTCTTCATTCATTCACCCGAAGTATATGTGTAATTTACCATCTTGATTTACCATTTCACGTTATATGCATTTATAGTCCACTACTGAAACGGTGAGGCATTTGCCACATCATGGTGCTGTATTAACAAAACCGTGTCAATAAAATCAACCGTTTTGAACGAATTTCTTCATGTCACATCCTCAAGCCCCGAAATTCCCAGCCCAAAACACTAAGTACAAAAACCGCCGGGAAAGAATCTATTCATCCCGTTTGAAGTTACCGTACAACGGCGTTGTATTTGTTTGTCAAAAGTGACCTTGAAGACGGACGAATAGGTCCATCTTCACTCCTAGAAAGCAAACTTATTGGTTAGCTGACGTCCAGTCAGTATAGTTGAGCACATACTGAAAATTTGGTTCATTATATCCCATCTTTGGCCTCTGGTTTGAAATCTACGGTTAGGACTTGCCCATCTAAACACGTGGCCATAGGTACTGTGTTTAATCTTATGGTACCGGACGTGTCATTCCGTATCGCGGTGAGCTGGCTTACTGAGAAGCACAAAGGCCTGATTCGATATTACAAGATACAAGTGGAAAGGTGCTTCTTTCTTCAGTTAACATTGTGACAGAACTGATTGCCCGCTATAGATTGGTGGATCACGACACTGACATTTTTAGGTATGGCTATAGTTATGGAACAATGTCTGTACTCGAGTGATCAAAATTGTCGATTCTGTTTGTGACATCTATGTCATTCATACTTTCAATCGGCTTTACAACGGAATCCACTTATCTTGTTAGAACCCCATACCTGGTTAAGTTGACAAATCTTAGACAAATTTCGTGACCTATGCGTAGAGCGTCGAAATATTACATCCAAGTTAACTCCAAATAACAAATCTGTGGGAACACACAAGTAATTTCCGCTGTCGCAATTTGACGATTGAGTGAGGCTAGTTGGACATTTAAAGCCGGAGTTTTTTTACAGAAGCTCGAAAGACTCGAAGCGTGTCTACCTCTAATAGTGCTTAGGTTGATAAACTCATAGATTTTATCGCGAAGAAGAAGAGTATTAAAACATACGTCTCTGTCTTTGTGTTGGCTGTGGGATAAATCGTGTTGAAATGTCCACAGAATAAGTAAAAATAAGTGAATGTACAAAATAGCATCTTAGAGAACCGAGCTGGCATCGGTACACACATGTTGACATCTAAAGCAACGAACACCAGTGCAGCATTCTGATAGGTGTGCCAATCTGGTGAACTGTAAGGTTGCGACAAGGTGACCGGGGTGCCTCTGACGAATGTGCTGATCTAGTACAACTGAAAAACTCTCCACTATTTCAACTCTGATCACAGAAGTACTTTCTCTGGGCTTAAAATACAAACTCCCGCCGAAGAAAGTTAACCGGTTAACGACTCAAGTTCAGTTTGAAAACCTATACGACCAGCTAAAAGAGTTGTCTTCCACCTTACCAGAAATTGCAAGTTGGTTTTGCTCTAAAATGGTTTCGCGCTAAAATGGTCGATGTTTCGCCTCAGTTTATATTGTCACCCATTCGCCAGCATTGTTGTCTACTCTCTGAACATTATGAGGCCATCAAACAACTGAGACAGATGCAGGACGTGGTATTTCTGAAACCAGGCATTATAATCTTGAATAAAGCTGATTATGTGATGAAAATGCGCACAGTCCTGGCTGATGATAGGAAGTTCAAAGTTGACCGTACGCCAGATAATAACATTCTAGTGGAAAAACAAATATCGAGGAAGCTGCAAATTCTTTTATTGCATGGATATATAAGTGAGCGGGAGTATAAACAGTTGAAACCGATAGGGACCCGTACACCAAGAATGAGAGGATCACCCAAATTGCACAAAGCCGGTGTCCCCTGAGGCCTATTCTTGCCATGGATGATTCAGCTTACCACAACCTTGCTCGATGGCTAGTTCAGCTCCTTGATCCCATCCGTAAAACCCTCAGCTCCCGTTCTTTGAAGGATTCTTTTGAGTTATGTGATATTTTGGAGAATATTTCGGTGAGTTCCACACAAAAGATGTACTCAATTGACGTTGACTCATTATTCACAAACGTTCCATTACATGAAACAGTTGATTATTTATGTAATTTTATTTTGATTCATAATATTTCTTTATCCATTCCTGTCGACTACCTTAAAGAATTGATTCTTATGTGTACGGAAAATATTCGGTTTGAGTTCGATGGATGTGCTTATAAGCAAGTTGATGGTGTAGCAATGGGCAGCCCGTTGGGCCCAACATTGGCTGATATTTTTCTTGGAATGGTCGAAGATGGACTATCGGATTATATTGACCGTTCTTTGCTTTATAAACGGTATGTCGATGACATTCTAATATTCACCGATTTTGATCATTTCATCACTCTTTTACATCAGTTTAATTCCACTCATCGAAATCTCCGTGTCACCCATGAACAAGAGTTAGATAACTCACTACCATTCTTAGACGTCCTTATTTCTAGGCGCTTAGACGGCACACTTAGCAGGTCTGTTTATCGAAAAGCCACATGGAGTGGGCAGTACCTACAATTCTCTTCATTTGCGCCCGTGGCTTACAAACGTAGTTTGGTGCGAACTATTTTTCACCGAGCAAGGAAACTTTGCACAGCCGACCACCTAAAGTCTGAAGAGGAGCTCTTGAAGAGTGTTCTGCTTGCGAATGGATATCCGGCCAAATTTATTGAAATTCATTGCAAGGAACGAGTGGCTACTCCCCAACCACAATCAGCGCCGAAGAAGCAGGTTTTCATCACCCTTCCTTACACAGGTGACCACAATATTACCGATGTAAGTCGAAAGTTGAAATCAGCCATTGATCGCGCATATCCCGCAGCGGAATTGCGCTTGTTGCTTTCCACCCGCAGGATGAGTCTCCACTGCCCCGATCGTTCTTTCTCGGAAAACTCTGCCTCTCATGTTATCTACCAGTTCACTTGCAGTTGCGGTGACTCATACATTGGCAGAACGGACCGAAACTTACGACAAAGGAAGGCGGAGCACATCCCCAAGTGGCTGGTACAAACAATGACTCAACGCGGGTCAGTATACCAACACCCGAACAGAAATCCGGCGTCTTCGATCGCGAAACACCTAATCGCAACAGGTCATGTGGTTGACCCCGTCACTTCGTTCATGGTCCTATTGCGCAACCGCAACCCTAGGCTGTTGGCGTTCTCCGAGGCATTGTTGATCAAGCGTCACGCACCGGTCCTCTGTTGGCAAAAGGTGCTGACGCAATCAATTTCGTTACCGTGGCAGTGAACCCTGATTGCACCCATGTGATGTTCGTTCATTTCATTGTTTTGTCGCTACGCCCTTAACCTATATAACCGAATGTTTTATGTAATCGACTGATGAGAATAAACGAAATGCTTGCATCTCGCAATGTGTCTTCTTGCCGTCTTGATGATCTGAACAGAGTTAAGCACTGTGCGCCAATATAGGAAGATCATGACTGAAAAACTGAGTTCTGTTAACACAGCGACCTAACCACTTCGAACGCGCTATTCTAGGTGTGGGCGGTCCAGTGAGCTCCACATAGTGAAGAAGGTTTAAGACTGGACCAGCACTTTCTGAGAGGTATAGTGACATTTGTGTTTTTGGCTAGGACTACTCAATTTGGTGACACATCTAAACTTTTTATTACTACATATATACTATATAAACCGTAAGTCTACAGGAGATGCTCAAAATGTTCTCTGTGGTCTTGTTTAGACAGAAGCATTCTCTTTAGGCATGATGACAGTATACGTTGCAGAGTGACCTCAGAGATTGCCCGGTTGACTGTGTCCAGTGTTGGTGGACGTTCTCTGTAGACTTTGCATTTGAGTTAGCCTCAAAAAACCAGTGAAGTAATATCTGTTGACCGTAAGAGCCACTCTTTAAGATCACCGCGACCGATTCATCGTCGCCCTAATGCTTCATCCAGATATCCTCGTACGCATAGTGTATAATATGATGCTGCGTCATCCTGCTGAAACCAAATGTAGTCGAGTACTCCCAATTGCTGCAGCACCGACACAACATCCTGCTGCAGAATCTGCGTATAGGAATGCTATAGCTGTTGATGTGCTAAAATGGTTTTATGCACGAGTCCATTCAGACAACAATATTGAGTAATAAGTTAATACTGTTAAATATATATCTCCTTCTGAAAAATACCACGTGCAAAATGATCACAGAATGTCCACATCCAACAACCAAAGATTCCGTAATCGGGAATCCCGGTGTAGCCGATTCTCGTACTTTTTCAGCATCCTGTGTACAGCGGACTTCGAGGCGTTACATTCTTGAGCGAGCCGATGGTCACTGTTTTGGAGACTGTTTTTTTACACTTCGCAGAACTTCACTGGCAAAACAATCATCTGTTGATGTGCGCGATCGACCACTTCTTTGCAGGTCATGAACACTGCTCGTTGCAACAAACTTTTTCATCAGCCTTCGAACTGATTTACAGGCGACCGATCGCGTACTCACATGACTTGTATTAAACACCCTAGTGACCTCCTCCACATTTTTACCACAGGCCAAATAAATAAAAACCAGTTCAAAATACTGTTCACTTGTCAGATTACCGAGTTTTCCTACTTGGGTCCCAGGAGTTTTATCTGGTTCCATTATGACAATTCGTCCAGATCAAATTGCGCACCGCTGTTGTGTTGCTCCCAGTCCAGCAATGCATTTCAAGCGCTGGAACAATTACAGAGACGTGCGTGAACAGCCATGTATTATCGATCGTGGACCGTAGTGACCAAACCGTTGGATCAATGACGCTGAGCCACTTTACTGGAAATGTGCGTGCATCCCTACCTTACCCACAGCTAGCTAATCTGGCTGTGGTGTCAGTGCTGTGTTGTGCCCGTTCACTCGCGCTACTCGGTTAGGAGGTGTGGTCGTCTGGTAAGCCGTTTGGCCTGGATTCCGGATTTTGTACCGGGACACAGTTCCAGAACATATGGTACATGTTAAGTGATCAGCTTGGTGGCAGGGCTTGATACTGCCATATTAACCTAGCGTCACCCTGAAAGCTACCTGGATGAAACCTTTCATTCCAACGTTGTGAATTGTGGACTGCTTCCCTGTTACTTCTCACTATATACTCGCCTTAATCATTTTGGGAAACGCTGATCTATGGCTCACTCACAACCAATCATTAGCCCCACATCTAGTCAACCGACTCTTCAGTTTAACCGTCTCACTCAAGCACGCATTCTATTACCAACGCCCAAGGCCACATGGACCAACATCAACGAACCAAATTGGCAACGCGAGATTCGACACTCCCGGCCCAAGCCGCAGACCCAGTCTCCGACACGTGAGTCTCCCCTTCGTCCACCGCGCTGGCAACGCGCCCTCTTGTGTCAGCAATGGGGTTATCACCGCTGCAACACGCGCACGCACGCACGCGGGTATGCGCTGAGTGAGCCTTGCGCGTAAACCGACTATTATGTGACTTAGATGAGACCCGATTGTGAAAAAATCAGGGCTTCGGATGGATTCGAACCAACGATAGAAACAGAATGTGCCAGTGGGACTGATGGGTCACAGTCCAAATATGAAATTCCCGAGCTCTTGGCGTGGTTCCATTGCTCAGCTGGTAGATTGATTGCCGTGTTTGGACGGGCCGTTTCTGTCGCTGGTTGTAATCTATCCGAGGCCCAAATTTTTCACAACTGGGTCTCATCTAACCCATCAAATCTGTCAAACTACCTATTAGTAATATCACGTGACTGCCCAAACAGGCAAGTGACGGAACTGGCAGACACGTGACAAACCACACCTGCAAACACCGCGCCTTGAAAGGCAAACGCTTCAGCAACACGTCAGTGTGTCGGGCGCGAGGACATGAGTTCCACCGCAATCTCACAGCTCAGTATCACATTAGCACGATTCTGTCCCTTCAACTATCCCGACACACTGCGTGAATAGTGTTATCTGTACTTTCATCATCCTGTGTGTTGATTTGTATTGTATGTGAGTTCCCACATGTTTGTTTATTCTCTGTCATTTCGGCGATCATGCCTTAGTCAACTTATTTATAACACTCCTCAATAGTGTGCGCTTCTTTTGTACGAGTTAATAATTACCAGGCCTTCGTTATTTATATATAGCACTACAGCCCATATTAAACGATATCATTCGAAATGATGACGGCCGTAATTGACTGTTGTGGTGACAACTCGGACAACCTTTCTCGGGTATCTTCTGGCGTGCGGTGCCGTTTCCATGACTTGTCCTTGTGTCAAAAGGTAAACTGAACAAATCCGCCACGCTCTATTACACAGATCATATAGACTCTGTATTGCAGAGTGTTACAAAGTTTCAGACATCTATGGTATGGCCACTTACAAGCGAGTCATCAATGTTTGGAGTTACGCACACAAGTACGTCACGAAAGTATGATAGTTTGCATGAAAATGCAGGCTATCAGAGTGACTTTTGGCCACGTCAACAGAAATACCCCACAAAAATTTCTTGCGTGGACAAAGAATCGGATTGTTTATCGAATGGCAACGAATTAAGCCGTGCCTAACAGCCGCCCTCTGACCAAGTTGAGACTGTTGACGGTAACTCTGTAGACTACACGGAAAGCCTGAATGGGGTCAACTCGTCCCTCAGCATCGGCCGTATTTGTGACGACTGCATTGTTAATGGAAGTGGTCAAACTGAACCCAGACCACATTGGATGATGCTTCTTCGATACATTTGGGCAAGAGGCTCATTCAACCTGTGCATTTTACGGTCCAGTAACAGCAGAATGAACACACAAGTATGGATTGGTGGAGGACAGAGAGTTTGGTTTTCAGGCTGTCTGCAAGGGGATGTGGTGAAACAGATGCATAACACTGTTGCCGGAGATGTCTGTCTGAGTAGCCGATAAATCCGACGGTTAAATGCTTTTGCTGAAACGTCACGCTTCAATGATAAGCGGATAAACACTGCTCTCCTCTTCATTGCGGTAATTGGACATTGTGGCTTGATTGCAACTTTGTTTCGAGTTAATAAACGATCAGGGTTGCAAATTTCTCTTAATGGATCATTGGAAATGATTACCAACGCCGGTTGTTTATAGTCACAGTCACATAAACAGTACGGATCGGGGTATGTCCTAGGAATCAATACTTAGACGAACAACCGTAAGCAGAACCCAGTACAATCATCTACAAAACGTGCTGGAGACGGACCGCATTTTCAACCATAGCACTTCATTCTCTGTGTTACTGTGTAGACCCAACCTCAAACGTATAGTCATTAAAAATGCCGAACTATCAAACAAAGGCAACCAGAATTGCGTTCTGAATAATCCTGTAGGTATCTCACATCGAAAACATGAGGACATATTCGAGGTGGAGGTAGCCGCTGACGATGATACGCAACATGTCTGACTGCTGTTGTGCAAACTGTTTCATTCGGAGCCCAAGCGTTATGGCAAATTCATTTTGCCAAGGGAAGTTCCTGATATCTTGTTTAATAACACGGTCAAGTTTCTTAACAAAATCTTCGACAAAATATCATTCCTTGTTCAACATTCGGTACCAGTGTTTCTGATTAGCAAATTGTCAATCCGCGGTTTTTTTTCACGTATGCAGGAAATGCTAGTCGATATCGAGAGCGCTCCCAACTGTCCTGTTTTACCGAAGATCAATTTGGGATGCTGATTTACGTCTGTGATGTTTAATCACTAACAGACTCTGGCATGCACACTTGCATCTTGAACAAGATGGAACAAGATCCTGAGACGACATCCTAGATGATGACGACCGAATGTCAGAGATTGATCAACCTCAGTCATGATAACGTGATAATCGGGCAGTCATCAGAACTTCTAAATACACCGAGTATCCAATCTGTGTGCTGTGGTCACCCTCACTCTGGTGGATCGCGGTCGACCGGCCAGGGACGATCTTGGGAGCCTCCGATGCCTTGTTGACAAAGCAGAGATTGGCATTATGTGCGCTTGTGTTCAACTCGTATAGATAAGTGCTAGAAATGCAATATTTGATGTCACAAGGAAGATCACAGTTGCGCAAACAACCAAGTGATATCACAGCTTGCATCAATGTCCCGAGGCTGACGATTCCAGAAGCAGGTCCACCAATCAAATTTCATCTTCATTACATTCTCGGTTTGCTATGATTCCAGGCAGAATTGGATTATGTTTGGCACTCAATGATACCGCCTCTGACAGTATAATCAGTTCAAGGAGGACAATGAACAAAACATGTCGGCCTGCCATGAATCCGACTACCCGTATCGTCCGCAATGTTTCAGGTGGCAGCTTGAGGTTATCCAGCTAATCACCGCGTGAGGTTTTATTTGGCGACACTCACCTCAAAAGTAGTTGCTACCTCACGGATCAATCATAGCTGAACTTCCTGGGGCTCAAGTGGATTGACGGGATGAACCTGTTGGAGACGCTCATCAGCCGTCGCGGCAACAATGGAACAACCAATGATGACCCAATGATAACGCGTCTTACTATAAGCTCTTCCAGTATCGTTGGCAAACTTCACCAAAAGCACCCTGCAGTCTTCCAGAATGGCTTAGGACGCTGCATTAAAGCAAGTGCTGTTTTGTACCTCCTTCCAAACGCAAGACCCGTTTTCTGACCGAGACCGTACGCAGTCCTGCCTTCCTTGAACAAGGAACGTGATGGTCTACAGAGAGTTGCTGTCTTAAAACCGATCAACTATTCCGTATGGGCTGAACTAACTTTCATAGTAAATGAACTCAGTGAAGTCAGCAGAATTGGCGCTGACTCCTCTCAGTGTGCACCGGATATGCACCCGTACCCTCTCCCCGATGATCTGTTCTCTAAACTAAACGGTAGCAAGTGTTTCGTTAAACTAGACATAACGAATACCTATCTACAGTTGGCAGTTGCAGAATGATCCAAGGAGATGTCCACCATCAACTTCCATCCTTGTCTTCAGCAGCACCAAAGTCGTCAATCTGGTGCGAACACTGCGCCGACAGTCTTCTAGTAGATCATCGGTCTTATATTGACCGGTTTGAGGCGTAGTCACCTGTCTCGACGACATCGTTGTGACCGGGGCCGATGAAACAGAAGCTGACGGAGCGCCTAGACCTGGTTCTTGGACGCATGGCCGATTACGGATTCCGTATTCGCCAGAAGTGCAATTCCTTCATGCACTCAGTAAACTACCTGGGCTCCATTATCGACCATAATGGTCACCGTTCAGGTCCCAACAATATCCCAGCTGTTGTCGATACGCTACCACCGTCGGACGTATCTACCTTACGTTGATTCTTTGAGATCGTCAGCTATTACAACGTGCTTTTGCTCGCCATGCAATGGGTTCCAACACAAATGAACAGATTTTTGAAGAAAGACGTCTCCTAAAACCGGTTCACCGAGTGTCAACGTATTTGACGAAGTAAATACAAGGCCCAACTCCGACAATTTGCTGACGAGTTTTGACCCCATTCACAAAATCGTGGCCACATCGGACGCTTCAAGCTATTGTGTAGGGGCCGACATCTCACATTTTCCCCTGATGGATCGCACTCTGTTGTCAACAGAACAGAACTACGGACTGGTCGAAAACGAAGCATGC
>LOND01001669.1:60479-70832 GCA_014220965.1 Paragonimus kellicotti | reverse complement strand
TCATTTCGCTCAGTGGTTTCATTTGGAATTACCCCATGAACTGGATGGTTGTCCAACTTATAACCAGTTTTTCACCAGCTGCGAATATGAAGATTGAAATTTTTATGTTATGTTACAGTCGTTCTGACAGTAAAAGACGCTTGGTCTGCGAAGTTGTGTATTGCACGAAATCCCTTACAGTTATGTGAAAACACAGGAACAACGAACGCGTACACTCATTTGCATGGCTGACGTGTATCCACACACATTGGGCAGCAGTACATTGTCATTCGCCTTGGTGACACGTCCTCCATAGTGCGTACACACTGTTCCAATAGTCGTTTCTGGTCCCTCGTCTTCCTGGCGTTGAGACCTGTCCTTCAGTTCCCGAATGTACGCACCATACTACTTACAAACGAAGGTGCATGCTATACACCATTAATTAGTACTCAGTATCAAACCGACTATCCGCCAGGGCCATTGTCGTCTTCGACTGGACTCCTCAGGTCAAAACGGCTAGAATGTGTTTCAATATTCTCGATATTCCACCCTTTCTCCTGGATTGAACATTGTAACCTTGTCGACCGCTCTGGAAAACAAGTTATCAACGAAAATAGGAAGTAAAGCAACTGTCGTTGAGTTTGTGAGCGTCATCTGGATTGGGAGTAAATTTGCTGTTCTAACCAGTTCAACTTTCTCGGTCTATAATGTTTTGTTTGTCAAAGAATCTGAAAGTTCGGCATCTCATGTCGACCCGAACACATTATAGAAAAACATTGGGTTGTATGGTTTGAATAGAAGGGAGTGCCAGTATTTTCGGTCCGTAACTCGTTGCTTGATTGGTTCTGTTTGCTAGTCCCTCATTGGCTGATTTTATGTCGGTAAGCGGATTTCTGTTCTTTAGCCAACGACTTTTTGCATCAACTGATGTTTCTTCGGTTTTCCGTCTGGATATGAGTAACTATTATGGGTGGCTATTATTGTGCACGAGGGTGATTGACCATGTACGCCGACAAACTGGGCTCGCTTTGTTCGCATACCTTACATTAGGTTGATCCCCGAACAAGTGCACACTAATTAGACGGCGTTCGTGATTGTATGCAAGTGTTAACACCACCGCTGTTTCCACACCATTGTACACTGCGTTTCAAATCCCCCCCGAGTAAACGAGTGCAAAACAGAATGGCGATTTCGGAAGTCACGTGACGTATGGATAGGATGGATGCACTTTCTGCGCGAATCTCCGGGATAGGTCATAGTCCGCTTTGACTAGAAGCCGCTCACGCGATGAGGTCAGCTGTCGGATAAGTACATTTGCCAAACTGAAAGTCCGTCTCCCTAGATCCGGGAAACTTGTTTGCTTAACAGATGATAAAATACTGTAGTTTACTTTTTAACTGATTCGGAACAAACATCAAAACCTACTAGGGTAACAGAACGAAACAGCCAACTGAGAAACACTGTGTATGATGGCAACCTGGGTTGGGTGACATCAAACGAAGAGGTTTATTGCATTGTGAGCTGGCGTACTCAATGAATTAGCTTTTCAGATACCGATTTCGGCATTCACTTTCAAGTTAGCCTGTCACAATGACCGGAGCTAGACTGCACCTTTCCAAGTGGCTTGCGTTGCACTATTCACAGTTCCACCCGTATACTCTGTACGCAAATCAGATCCATGGTGTTTAGACATGGAAGAGTGTGACCCCTATAGATCAGCTGGCCGATGCACACTAGCCAGGCGATATACCGTACAGGAATGAAATTCTTAAATCTGAAACAAAACAACAGAGAGGATCTAATGTTAGGATTTAAGTTAGGAAGAAAGATGTTAACAATATATGATGGAAATTTTTCATCTGAGGAGTACGTAGCAGTACAATCTGTGTAGGATCTGAAGACAAGAAGAAAATTTAAGCTTAGACTGTGAAACCAAACAAAATTTGCAGCTTAAAGCGTACCGTGGTGGACCACCACGATTCAAATCTTTGGAAAAGGGAACAAATAGTCTTCTAAACGACAGGAGTCTTCAGATTACAAGAATTATAATAAAAGATATGGAAATACGTAATCGAGTTGGTCTATTTGTTTCCAATACATTTACTCTCTCTTCGTTGACAGTACACGGTGCGTACGTTGATGATGATCAGCACATTCATGGCCGCAATCTTTATAATGCCACATAATCACGTTGCCACGATCTATGGTGCTTACAGTTGCTTTGCAAACCGCAGGTTAGACTAGTGGCCACTCAAATGCCAGTCATTGAACTTTCGGATGCTCGTCCTGATCATACTACTCTAAGTGGTTCGGTTCAACGCTGCGTCCTTTCATATCTTAGGATCGATGTTACGATGTGAAAGATTCACTTGGACACTATACTGGTACCGCAGTTTCTAACCAACAGGGTTTTATTTACATGTTTCTAGATGCTCGTGCAACAGCTGTCTCGGGACACGTGTTAGACATCTGACGGACGTGGTTCCAGCCACCGAAGTTAATTGAACATCATCATGGGTTCAACCTCGCCCATTGCTGCTCGGCGAACTACATAAATGTTCAGCATCATGTCTGTCTACGGAATCCGCAAGAATGGCTTTAGGTATTGTAGGTGGAAGCGACTCGGTTACGGTATATTCCGTAGATACACTGCTACGGTTTCTCCGCTACACAACAGCAACACTATGATAAACGAGCAGACTGGTTTTTATCTTCAGGATGTGGTTCTCTCAAACCTGCCTTGTACAACATCGGAAAGCAAAGCTAGCCTTAGTTGCGCGAGCCCATAGCTAGTGGCCGATAAACAGATCTGTCGTTGGGGTGTTTTTAGATACACATACAGACGCGCACCTCAATCCAGTTAACACTATAACAGCTGAATGGTCATTCTGACTTTCATTGTTCTTATCAATTTGCATAACATAGTTGTTGTTATCCATGTCCTGACTTTTGACAACTTTTCTCGACAGAGTGAAGTCAGTGTTTCTCCCAACTTTGATTCAGACCAGTCAGTCAATTCACTCACTGTACCGCGTTGTATCTCCTTCACTCTGGTACTCAAATTTACCCACCTCATTCGGCATGGCCTCCTAAGCCTGCATTCGTTTTTGCCATGGTCGATTGAACTAATTGAAGTGTGAGCAACAGAGCTTGTACCGCTGTAGTTAACCCACACCTTTTGTCCATCGATGACCGAAGTGTGTGCTCTAGCAGGAATGACACAACTGTCGATTGGATTCAAGTGTACAGAGTCGCACGACTCGAAACTGTGACGCACAGTCGTCCTCTTGCCATCGAATGTCTGCACTCGGTACCGTAACGACGGCTTTGGCGGTCGACCAAAGTGAACCTAAACGACATGTTAGCAATCGAAGCTATAGGTTTTTCCCAACACAGATGTAGTGGTAATTCACGTATAGAGAATTCAGCTGGGAGTCCAGTTTTTACGTTGTTCGTTCGAACTGTCCTAAAGTCCTATTCTTACCGGTTCTCCAGGTGTCAAAAAAATGTGTGCGTCAACAAAATATTGGTACACAGGAAGGTCCTGTCTGTTTTCTCGTAGTGAATGAAAATCCAAACTCAATCCTGAGCTCTCTGAAATCTCGATGACTTCCACACATACCTATTTATGGTTCATCACAATGAGCAAAGTAATCAACATTATATTTCATTCCGTGTCGCGTAGTGGTGCTCAGCCTGTCGTTATCATTAGTGATTGCTTTCCATATAACTAGTCTTCTTCATGGGATAAGTGAACCGCTGTTGGATTTTATGATGAGTTATTTAGGTGTGATGAGTTTGTATCTGATAAGTATGTTTATGCTCAAGTTGGTCTCAAGCGGAATTCCAACTTCGAGTTTGTGGAGAACAATCCGCTTATTGGGAGGTTTTTGGGTATCCTGTCGTCTGAGTCCGATTGGTATGGTAGGTATGACCAAAAACAATTTAAGAATAGACGCGTCTCCAAATTCCATACCGCACCTGTATTCGAAGATAGGTATGGTAAAAGGTAGATCTGTTTCGATTATAAAAAAGCGGTTCACAGCTGCAATTGATGTACCTTCCTGCAGAGCATGTGCCTTGCATTTTATGTCTCAATAAGTGGCTCAGTTTTCTACATACTACGAGTTGGGAAGCTCGCGCTCGAAAATAACAGCATATCCAGACCGACAACTTCACGGTGACTGCACTGACATTCTGAACGATCTATAACAAAACAGCGATCCACTTGCGCGCGTACCATAGCTGTCACCGCTGCGAGATCCATTGAAAACACATCAGCCGTGAGGGGGATGTAATAATCTACTTGAACAGATATTGAATGGAGCCCGGCTCGCGTTACGAAGCGCGGAGAACGTGTCATAGTTTGCGCCGAGAGGTTGATCAGATAATGGACAGCGGAGAGGATAGATGTATGTAGATACCTTAGAATTCCATTTCTTTACACATAAGCCGATTAATTTGAAAAAGCTCACGGACATCTTCTACTCGTCTGCGAGTGGAGATCATTATTTAACTCACTGTACATTCACGCGTGCAGGCTAGATCTGGACCGGATAGTGAGCTCAGTCCACAGTCAAGTGCTAAACACGGACGACCTCTTCTTATTAGACGTAATGATTGCTTCGAGGCCAGTATGAGTTCACTCGCGTGTGGCCCACCCTACATTCTGCTCCTCTACTCTAACGTTCACGCTCGTTTGACATGTACTGATGCTATAGCCGAAAAAAACTGAATGTACCTGCTGCTCATTAGCATATGGTATATGAATTAACAGAGAAAAAGATCAACACTCTTCACCTTTGGGTACAGGATCCATTAGCACATATACGCCCATCAGCGGAGTACCGACCATCGATAAGTTGTCTTACGGCAAACATTGCCGGTAGATTGTCCGGACAATCGGGTATCTACCCACACTAAGAGAAATCGTCATGCTATATCTACTGTATCAGTAAGGTCCACTCACCACTTAGAGAGCGAGCATCCACTCAACAGAGCTACAACCTAAACACCGAGAGCCACGCACATTAGAGAGAGGGTTACAATGTTGGATATTTAAATCTGTGCGGTTTAGCCAATATGGACGAGCGGTATGCCGCCATTACAACTATTCTTATCTCTCATAACCTATCCATTTTCCGACAATATCTACGGGTTCGTAAGACAACTTATCGATGGTCGGTACTCGGCTGATGGGCGTATATGTGCTAATGGATCCTGTACCCGAAGGTGAAGAGTGTTGATCTTTTTCTCTGTTAGATTTCAAACCAAGCTAATGAGTCCAGCAGGTACATTCAGTTTTATCGCTAAGCAATCAGTACAGTCAACGAGCGTGACGTTAGAGTACAGAAATGTAGGGTGGGCCACACGCGAGTGAACTCATACTGGCCTTGAAGCAATCCATTACGTCTAATAAGAAGAGGTCCGTCCGGTTTAGCACTTCATTTGACTGTGGACTGAGCTCACTATCCGGTCCAGATCTAGCCTGCACGCGTGAATGTACAGTGAGTTAAATAATGATCTCCACTCGCAGACGAGTAGAAGATGTCCGTGAGCTTTTTCAAATTAATCGGCTTATGTGTAAAGAAATAGAATTCCTAAGCCTACTCACTAATTAGAGCTATCTTCCAAACTGATCAAAATCCGCCCACAAGAGAAGTCGGCGTTCAGACGGGTATATTTGTCAAGTAGAACAATCCCCACTGAAGTTCCATGGATCACAGCGGTACAGCTATGCAAAACCGCGGGCAAGTGGATTTTGTTCTAAGTCGTTCAGAATGTCAGTGACAGTCACGTGATTTCGGCTGGTATGCGTTATTTTCAGAACGCGAGTGAATTAGAAAACTGGGCCATTATTTGAGACATAAATGCAAGCACATGCTTGTGGAAGAATCAATGCACTGTGGACAGTTTTTATAATCAAACAGATCATCATCTTCGATACCTTTTGATACAAGAATGGTGAGAAAAGGGGTTATTTTAATCATATTTTTGATTCATCTACCATCGATCACGACAGGGATACCCAAAAAAGGGCACCAAAAAGATTCTCACAACTACGAGTTGGAATCTGCTTGAGACCAACTGAGCAAACATACTTTCAGAACAACTCATCACACCTAAATAACTCATCATAAAATCCAACAGCGGTTCACTTATCCCATGAAGAAGACTAGTTATATGGAAAGCAATCACTAATGATAACGACAGGCTGAGCACCACTAGCGACACGAATAAATATAATGCGATTACTTTGTCATGGGTGGATTGAACCATAAATTATGTGTGGAAGTCATCGGATCAGAGAGCTCAGGATGAAGTTGGATGTTTCATTCACTAAGAAGAAACAGGAAGACCTCCTGTGTACAATGAATTTGTTGAGCACACATTTTTCTTGACCTGGAGGAACGGTAAAAATGGATTTAGACAGTTCGAACAACGTAAAAACTGGACTCCCAGCTGAATTCTCTACGTGAATTACCACTACATCTGTGTTGGGAAAAACCTATAGCTTCGATTGCTAACATGTCGTTTAGGTTCACTTTGGTCGACCGCCAAAGCCGTCGTTACGGTACCGAGTGCAGACATTCGATGGCAAGAGGACGACTGTGCGTCACAGTTTCGAGTCGTGCGACTTGTACACTTGATCCAATTGATCAGTAGTGTCATCCTGATAAGCACACACTCGTCATCGATGTCAAAGTTGGGGGTACAAGCTCTCTTGCTCACGCTTCAATTAGTTCAATCGACCATGGCAAAAACGAATGCAGGCTTAGGAGGCCATGCCGAATGAGGTGGGTAAATTTGAGTACCACGTCATTCCAGAGTGAAGGAGATACAACGCGGTACAGTGAGTGAATTGACTGACTGGTCTGAATCAAAGTTGGGAGAAACACTGACTTCACTCTGTCGAGAAAAGTTGTCAAAAGTCAGGACATGGATAACAACTATGTTATGCAAATTGATAAGAACAATGAAAGTCAGAATGACCATTCAGCTGTTATAGTGTTAACTGGATTGGGTGCGCGTCTGTATGTGTATCTAAAAACACCCCAACGACAGATCTGTTTATCGGCCACTAGCTATGGGCTCGCGCAACTAAGGCTAGCTTTGCTTTCCGATGTTGTACAAGGCAGGTTTGAGAGAACCACATCCTGAAGATAAAAACCAGTCTGCTCGTTTATCATAGTGTTGCTGTTGTGTAGCGGAGAAACCGTAGCAGTGTATCTACGGAATATACCGTAACCGAGTCGCTTCCACCTACAATACCTAAAGCCATTCTTGCGGATTCCGTAGACAGACATGGTGCTGAACATTTATGTAGTTCGCCGAGCAGCAATGGCGAGGTTGAACCCATGATGATGTTCAATTAACTTCGGTGGCTGGAACCACGTCCGTCAGATGTCTAACACATGTGTCCCGAGACAGCTGTTGCACGAGCATCTAGAAACATGTAAATAAAACCCTGTTGGTTAGAAACTGCGGTACCAGTATAGCGTCCAAGTGAATCTTTCACATCGTAACATCGATCCTAAGATATGAAAGGACGCAGCGTTGAACCGAACCACTTAGAGTAGTATGATCAGGACGAGCATCCGAAAGTTCAATGACTGGCATTTGAGTGGCCACTAGTCTAACCTGCGGTTTGCAAAGCAACTGTAAGCACCATAGATCGTGGCAACGTGATTATGTGGCATTATAAAGATTGCGGCCATGAATGTGCTGATCATCATCAACGTACGCACCGTGTACTGTCAACGAAGAGAGAGTAAATGTATTGGAAACAAATAGACCAACTCGATTACGTATTTCCATATCTTTTATTATAATTCTTGTAATCTGAAGACTCCTGTCGTTTAGAAGACTATTTGTTCCCTTTTCCAAAGATTTGAATCGTGGTGGTCCACCACGGTACGCTTTAAGCTGCAAATTTTGTTTGGTTTCACAGTCTAAGCTTAAATTTTCTTCTTGTCTTCAGATCCTACACAGATTGTACTGCTACGTACTCCTCAGATGAAAAATTTCCATCATATATTGTTAACATCTTTCTTCCTAACTTAAATCCTAACATTAGATCCTCTCTGTTGTTTTGTTTCAGATTTAAGAATTTCATTCCTGTACAGTATATCGCCTGGCTAGGGTGCATCGGCCAGCTGATCTATAGGGGTCACACTCTTCCATGTCTAAACACCATGGATCTGATTTGCGTACAGAGTATACGGGTGGAACTGTGAATAGTGCAACGCAAGCCACTTGGAAAGGTGCAGTCTAGCTCCGGTCATTGTGACAGGCTAACTTGAAAGTGAATGCCGAAATCGGTATCTGAAAAGCTAATTCATTGAGTACGCCAGCTCACAATGCAATAAACCACCTGTTCGTTTGATGTCACCCAACCCAGGTTGCCATCCATCCACAGTGTTTCTCAGTTGGCTGTTCGTTCTGTACCTAGTAGGATTTTCATGTTATGGTTCCGAATCAGTTAAAAAGGTAAACTACAGTACATTAATAATCCATCTGTTTAACGACCAACAAGTTTCCCACGGATCTAGGGAGACGACTTTCAGTTGGCAAATGTAACTTATCCGACAGCTGACCTCATCGCGTGAGCGGATTCTAGTCAAAGCGGACTATGACCTATCCCGGAGATTCGCGCAGAAAGTGCATCCATCCTATCCATACGTCACGTGACTTCCGAAATCGCCATTCTGTTTTACACTCGTTTACTCGGGGGGGATTTGAAACGCAGTGTACAATGGTGTGGAAACAGCGGTGGTGTTAACACTTGCATACAATCACGAACGCCGTCTAATTAGTGTGCACTTGTTCGGGGATCAACCTAATGTAAGGTATGCGAACAAAGCGAGCCCAGTTTGTCGGCGTACATGGTCAATCACCCTCGTGCACAATAATAACCACCCATAATAGTTACTCATATCCAGACGGAAAACCGAAGAAACATCAGTTGATGCAAAAAGTCGTTGGCTAAAGAACAGAAATCCGTTACCGACATAAAATCAGCCAATGAGAGACTAGCAAACAGAACCAATCAAGCAACGAGTTACGGACCGAAAATACTGGCACTCCCTTCTATTCAAACCATACAACCCAATGTTTTTCTATAATGTGTTCGGGTCGACATGAGATGCCGAACTTTCAGATTCTTTGACAAACAAAACATTATAGACCGAGAAAGTTGAACTGGTTAGAACAGCAAATTTACTCCCACCAAGACGCTCACAAACTCTAACGGCAGTTTGCTTTACTTCCTATTTTCCGTTGATAACTTGTTTTCCAGTAGCGGTCGCAACCCAGACGCTACACACC
Organism: Paragonimus kellicotti; assembly: GCA_014220965.1. Classification (NCBI taxonomy): domain Eukaryota; kingdom Metazoa; phylum Platyhelminthes; class Trematoda; order Plagiorchiida; family Troglotrematidae; genus Paragonimus; species Paragonimus kellicotti. The sequence goes on along the minus strand of LOND01001669.1, from coordinate 61,526 downwards.
CATGTTCAATCCAGGAGAAATGGATGGAATATGCGAGAAATATTGAAACACATAATCTAGCCGTTTTGACGCTGAGAAGTCCAGTCGCAAAGAACGACAATGGCCCTGGCGGATAGTACGGTTTGATATGAGTAATCTAATAAATGGTGTATAGTATGCACCTTCGTTTGTAATTAACATGGTGCGTACACTCGGGAACTGAAGGACAGGTCTCAACACCAGGAAAACGAGGGACCGGAAACAACTATCGCAACTGCGTGTATGCACCCTGGAGGACGTGTCACCAAAGCGAATGACAAATGTACTATTGCCCAGTGTGTACGAACACACGTCAGCCATGCAAATGAGTGTACGGGTTGGTTGTTCTGTGTTTTCACATAAACTGTAAGAGATTTCGAGCAATACGCAACTTCGCAGACCAAGCGTCTTTTACTGTCAGAACGACTGTAACATAACATAAAAAATGAAACCACTGAGCGAAATGACTAGTGAGACTCACAAGATCAGCGATATGGTTAACAGTGGCGTAGTTTCGAGACATCGAAATATCCGAGCGGCTGTCATTGCCCAATAAGCCCAGAAAATGACGAAGTCGGTTCTGGTGGATTGTTGGTGTACCATAGAGTATTGAAAACGTTACCTCATTATCACGGTAAATGTTAGCATAATCGTAATATTTGGAACGGACTTAAGATATATCAAACACTGGAAGTTTGTATGACAGTTATCATCTTCACAAAAACACGCAGATCATAATACACCAGTAGATTAAAGCATGTAAACGGAATTTAGGATGACGAACCGTTCAAGAGTTCTAGAGATTCCCATTTTTGGTGATTTTCGAGATACTTTCGCGTTAGAAGCATAACCATATATAAAACTTAGGCTTTTTTAGACAATATTCGACCAACTGGCAAAAGCCATCGACGACGCGCATCCGGCTGTCGGGCATGCACAGAACTTTGCATGTGCCTGCGTGATGGCTGACCAAATCGGAGGTGCGAGTATTCCAACACTCGGTGAATACCTCAACACGGTGGGGAGGTA
>LOND01001669.1:46817-60379 GCA_014220965.1 Paragonimus kellicotti | reverse complement strand
GTGTGGCCCACCCTACATTTCTGTACTCTAACGTCACGCTCGTTGACTGTACTGATTGCTTAGCGATAAAACTGAATGTACCTGCTGGACTCATTAGCTTGGTTTGAAATCTAACAGAGAAAAAGATCAACACTCTTCACCTTCGGGTACAGGATCCATTAGCACATATACGCCCATCAGCCGAGTACCGACCATCGATAAGTTGTCTTACGAACCCGTAGATATTGTCGGAAAATGGATAGGTATGAGAGTAAGAATGAAGCTTCAACTGTGGGATAACCGATAGCTTCGACACTGATACATCGGCTCGTGCGGCTCATGTCCTCCAGTTCTTTGAGGGTACTAGACTGAGACCGAGATTGAGTAACCTGTGCCAAGACATACGTTCTAGAAAAATCGATACCCCACTCTTGTTGTTTACAGTCAAATACTTATCACAGAACAGTCTAGTTATCATTATTAACCGATTAGAGTAACAGGTTACTGCCAACAGTAGGAGCGCTCACATCCTGATTCTCCTTACTGCAACCATCGTCTGTTTCGATGATCAGGCTATGCACACTTCTCTTAGGGTTCCGGGAACAAAACAGACAAGAAAAATGAAAATGAGAAAAGTTCAAACAAGCTGGTTGTTGAATGTAGAGATTTTCTTGGTAATCAGATTTAAAAAGTTCACGTGTTCCTTCAGTAAAACGAACGAAGGTGAGTAACATCACAGTCATCGGATGGAAATGTTTCGTTAAACTTGTTAAGAACGTCAAAAAGATACAAGGAAAAGTGCTGTGCAAAAAGAGATGTCCTACAAGGCACTGGAATGTCGACACTGCCAAAACTCATGCACTGTTACACAAAACCTTCTTAGACTGTGAAGCATCTGCCAGAAAAAAAGGACATTCAACGCTAATTTTCTCGCATGGAGGTATCATTAACCGCGCGTGGACCGCAGATTGGTCAATAGGACAAACATTGGTGACGGCATCAGTGGGTGGTCCCAGCCAAAGATGTGTATCGCATGAGGACGTGCGAATAATTTCAGTCTTTGATGATCATGGGAGCGTGGGAGCTTGAGTTCACTCGACAGCTCATGACATGAGAGACTGACTTAATGACAGCATTAGGATAGTCAGTTTCGTACTCTCCATTTTCGACTCTCCAGGCCGCCCGGTTTCGATAATCATCTACTGTGCTTTGTCGTCACGTGCCGGCATCAAATCGGGCTTTATGGGCGACGTTAGTGTTGGTAATCGTAGCTCCTCCTAAGCCGCATGCCCGAGCTTTCACAGTCTTTTTCGTCGGGTCCCTCATCAAGCGGTTTGTCGAACACAACGCACATTATGCGTGTTCCAGCACCATTGAAGCATGTGAACGGATGTGTAGAAGCTAGAGGATAAGTTCGTATTTTCAAGGTCAAAACCACCATCATCATCTTTACGTCAAGAGGTTGTCTCTTTGAATAGTAGGGTGTGTATGTGTGCACATAAGGCAAGAGTGAATATGAGGTCACGTCTCGGAAACGTGAACGTTCAGTGATCAAGATCCAACTATCGATTTGTGATTCTAACCGTACGTGTGTGATGCAAACGAAGTGTAAATACCGTTGAAGTTTAGAGAAGAGCATATGTTAGCAACGAGTTCGATCGTTGCAGTGGGTTGTATGCAGATGTTATGTTGGACACTTCTTGCCAATGCCGCAACAAAATCACTTAGAATGAAAGATGATGATCAGTGATTTGACTGTTGTAAATGGTGTTTACCTTTTGAGGCGACTGTTCCCTACCTCATAGTATCCTGAACGAAAGACTTTACCCGTGGTTGGCTGTTAACTGGGTTCACTAGCATGAATACTGCCATTGATTGGCTGAGTCTGTGACATGGTGGTAACAGATGAAACGGAGCAGTGAAAACCTGAGGCTATCTTGCAGATGCTGTTTGATCCCTACTTGTTTACAAGATGAAGGCATTTTAATTTTGAATGCCGGAATTGAGTTACAATTTCTATACGCCAGCTCCTTTACCTTCTTCCGCCTCTAAACTTGGTAGTTTCATTCCCATTGATGTGTGACAGTTACACGACAACCCGTAACCCACTACCTCTTGTGGAGATCCTTGTTGTGTTAACAGTAAGCTTCAAGTTCAGAGGAAGATATGTAATTTAAACACATCGTTGCTCTACTCACGCAGTCTCACTACACGCGTCCGAAATCCGGACAAACGCGAACCAATCAGAACAGTGAATCAATCGATCGGGCAAACGAACGAATCAATAACAGCCTGGGCCGCACAACAATTCTAGTATTTGATTTACTGCATGGAGGGTTAAAAAATTTGTTGTTCCTAATTCAAAAGACGTTTCTTAACATTTTATCGGTTTCCGCAGTTGCGTATTGTTCTTATCACGCACACACGCACCTCATATACAGGATGGGACAAGTTGTACCTATCAGTGCGAACACGAAACGGTGTACTTAGAATAGTGCATGATTTACGAACGTATAGACGGCCAACTGACCGGCTAACTGCTGACTCTCTCTCTCTCCCTCACTTTTTCTCAGATGACCAAAATTATGCTGACCTTAGCGGATTTTGGCGTTTCACGTAGGCAGCAAAAGAGACGAGCTAAGAAGCGCGGTTCAAACCATCTTTCATCATGTCCGTTTCTAACCGTGGAACAGTGTTGTATTCTATCGATTTTGGGCCAGCACTATGATGCGAAACTGTGCGTGTGCATTCACTGGGAAATGGGTACGTACGAGCTTAGGTGTGCAAATGACCATACTAGAAACCGATCGATGGGGCACCATTTTTGTGCGTACCCTACGTCCAGCGTCTGCTTTTCACTCTGATGTTCGACTTAAGCACCGTCCGCATCATGCAGAAGGTAAATGAACGGGACATGGAAATGAGTGTTTGTATTTCATGATTTTGGCATGCATCCACGCACATGCACAAACCTACCGTCAACCCATGCATACACAATATGGATTGGTCAGAACGTGGAAATCGATCACCCAATCCTCGACCAGGAACAGAGTTACATATATTACCGGTATCCAACGTTCACTCTCATCGTTCCATTGCGGTACAGTACCTGTTCGTTCAGCCTTTCGAGCCAACTCGCTGGTACCCGTTCAAATTTTGCGGCGATATTTCCATATACTCGAAAGAGAGTTTTTCGATATTGCCCAGTCCACTCGACAGCTGTGGTAAATTACTCAACTCCTTTTGGTAGTAACCTGATGAATAAAACTATAACGATTTTTTGTGCACTAACTTGTTATGTTTGGTTGATGATAAAACTCATTTAATTATACGTAGACGTTATTAATTCCCATTCAATTACTGTTGATGTTCTGGCAACGATCTCTTACCCGGAACATATCTACGTCTTCCATTCCATCTCTACGATCAATCATCCACTCCCGACCTGGTGATCGTGACTAACCTCGGATGGATTACCATCAGATCCACGATTCAAATATTTGGGTTTGTCGGTACTCGCGAAAGCTCCTGCTTGAAGTAGCAAAGTTCGCCTTTGATGGCACCAAATGTTACCTTGCGTGGAATGACACACGGAAGCGCTACCTGTACTTGGCGCCGTTTGTGTGAGACGACTGTGACACTAATTGTCGTCCGACTTTGCAAAAGACTGGCGCTCGGTAAGTTTTACCTGTTTTCTCAGCTCACGTTACTTTCGCCTACTTAGTCACAAAAAATCCCACTAAATCCGATCGATACCATTATCTTTCGTTCGAAAAATAATTTCTATAACTATGCTTAAATCAATGCCATTTGTGGAACGTAGCTATAAAACTCGGTTTCTTTAATTATTCGAGTCTAAGTATCCTCAGAGAGTACAATTATGCCTGGTTTGGTCCTACCTCTGATTTTTCCGAGTCGATACTGCTCACTGTCTTCAGTCGTTAGTTCTGTACAATATTCGCAATTCGTGCTTTATATGTCTTACTCGGTCGCAGTGTGCACATAACCGGTCCATGTGAGGCAGGTGTTTCATATTGAAATATGGCATGATGATCAGAACGCTAAGACCACAAGACTTGCAATAAACTCGTGTTGCATGGCGGACCACGTCATCGGTGGACCAGTCCGTGCAACGTCCCCTGGAAGGTTCCATATTACACTGAGTCGTTTCAATACGATCACGTTGAATACTTTACCAAAATGGCGTTTCGTACCCGGACGGCGGAGATTGCCATTAATGGTGGTACATTTTGGATATACGATTAATTAGTACCGTCAAATAGTATGGGTCAGTTGTCAGAAAAACGTTTCCTCATACGCCCACCGGTTGGTTTTAATGAACCAGTAAAGTTTCCCGTGAAGCGTATATCTATTATGACTGTTGCTTTCGTATTGATTGGCAAGTGTTTCAGAAACCAGGAACGTTCCTTTATTTTGTTAAACAAAATAATGAACTTTTTTCTATGTCGTTTAGGAAAAGAAAATCAAGAAAGATGATGCACAACAAGTGAACCCACCGAAATTCTCCCTGATTGAAGATATGGCCTAACTTGACTCATTTAAACGATGCCTTCTGTGCTGGAGAACTTGCGGCGCTCGCTACTCACCGACAAACTAAATCTACGTAAGTAACACTGTCCGTTTTTCTGAGCTCGAAATGGTTACATGACTTCAGGTTAATATATTCATTTGGTTTCCGTCCTGATTCTAACAGATTAAATAGAACTATCAGTTTATAATCTAGGTTGCCTAAGTCACCAGGAGAGTTGTTGGTAATCTTCTTCTGTTTGATAGCTCTCACTAAGTACTTTTTTTTGTCATGAAAGGCGTCTAATCTGAGACGATTTGTGGATTACTTCGATACGGGTAGAGGTACAGGCATGAGTAGTGCTAAGTGAGCACCTATTGCGTTTGTGTAAGATGACGTACGTGAGTTATCGATGCGTTCAGCTGAAAGCGCTAAATTTTCTCTTTCAGCAAGCTTAACTCGGAGGAAAGGCGAAAACTACCACAGCTAATTTGAGTGTATAAATTTGTATCCTTTAAAAACACAACCTAACTATAAGGCTGAGTGAACTTGAGGTGTGATACAGTCTGCATAACCTCAAGTAACATGGTTTAATGATAGGCCAATGTACCGTTTGTGAGTGGATTGTGTTGTGAACCAAGAAGTTGGGTGGCGAACATATTGTTTGGTATCAATGGATCGAAACAATAACACGGTATAACCTTCATATATTAGGTTTGGCGTGGAAAATGTGTCAATATGGGTGCTTAAAACATTCGTTTTGATTTTTAGTTCCGTTAAACTTGTCCTTCTCTCTCTTCTCTAGACTAGTATGTTTCAGCTGCCCACCTTCAGTACACCAGTTTGATATTCGAGTTTGTAATTAAAAATTTAAAAAAATAATTTCTACCGCATACTCTATTAATACGTAAATCTTTCTCATGTTTCTCGAAGTAGATATGTAACTAATTTAATCCTGGTTTACGCGTGCGCGCACGTTTATATCTCAGACTTACTCCGGTTTGTTCTGCGTGGCTATTAATCCGTACAAACGTTACCCAATCTACACGGCCGGTGTGGCCAACAAATACAAAGGAAAACGTCGAGGAGAAATGCCTCCTCACATCTTCTCCGTTTCCGACAATGCCTATCACAACATGCTTCAAGGTAGGGTAATGTTGAAGGAAATTTTTCTTATGCTTTCGGTGTATGAATGTGTCACTCGGAAGTTATTTGTTTTACGCTATTTTCTGACTTTTGCACCACATTTCTCCTGTTATACATTCCAATCAACTGTGTATGTTTCTCTTCATTATAGATCGTGAAAACCAATCTATTTTAATCACGTAAGCACCATGTGATTTTGTTGCGTCCGACTAACTGTCGCCCCACCATGTCTAGAACCCCGCTGGTTCAGTCACTGAATTAATTACCGACTTCGGTTTTGATCAGATTACAGCCCATCGCTAACATCCTAGCATACTACGAAACAGCTATAGCCGACTTGTTAGAAAGTAAGAAATTACCGAAACAGAGTGGCCACATCATTTTGTTGCGAGGTTAACGGTCGTGTTTGCTATTCGTTTCGGTACAGCAGAGCCCGTTCAAATTATTCTATTAAACCATCTTTCACAAAGACGTAATATGAGAAATCTTCTCAAACTCGGAATATGTGACTACCTGCTAGCTTTGGTGAAGAGCAAGAAGTTCCGGCGACGATGAAAAGTTAAAATAAACGATAAATTGATGAACTACTCAATATCAATGAGTAGTGTGTTGTAAATACACCAGTAGTCAACCCATTGGTTCGTATGCAAAATCAAAATTTTATGTAGGGAATTCCACCAACCAGAGTAATTTCATATCAAATACCGATAAAGAGGATGGTAAGAAAGACGGCCAGAGCACACTTATGAGCATTTTTGGTCATAATGGTGTATCTTTGACTATGCGTATGTTTTCATATGAATCCAATCCTTGGTACCCGTAGCTCGCGTGAACACGACGCATAATTGACCGGAAAGAAACTATACTTTGGCATGATCAACTTCTGAACTTCTTGCTTTTTTAATCCGACTTTTTTATGGATAAGATTCCTTCGATTTTATTAGGGTGATTTTTCTGCGTCTGTAGAACACTGCATTGGCTACTCTTTTACGTAATGTGTCAAACGTAGGCCGCTCACTTTCAAGCTGACCAGTCAGGTTGAACCCACATCAACATCTTTTCTACTGAGCCAACGAACGCTATCTTTGAAAATATTTATATGATGAAATGCACAATACGAATTCGCTTATTTGTTCTATTCATGTGTATTTCAGTGGAGAGAGTGGTGCCGGTAAGACGGAGAACACGAAGAAGGTCATTTCCTATTTTGCCATCGTGGCAGCAGCCACCAAGAAAGAGGACGATGACAATGTGAAGAAGGTAAGTTGTTTTGAGAGACATATCGCTAGTCTTTTGATGAACTCATATTAATATTTGTTGGACTGTTTGCAATCGAATGAATGGATTGTAAAGTACGATGCTACACTCAATATGTCGTTCTCTATGGAGAGCTGATTTCGAAAGTGGATTTCTTGTATTAATAGGGCCCAGAAAAGTGGTCTTTTTTTTACCTAATCCTGTATTTAATATGACTAATCCATCGGTTTTTTGCGACCACTGTTTTTATCACAGTTATTCTCTGAATCAAACTGGTGTTTCAGTTTTATTTGTCTGTCAAAGTCAAGTAATCGTGCAGTCTTACAAATACCTAGTACATAACTGTTCTTTTTTACTTCTAGGGAACGCTGGAAGATCAAATCGTTCAAGCTAACCCTGTTCTGGAAGCCTACGGCAACGCAAAGACGACCAGAAACAACAACTCTTCCAGATTCGTAAGTCACAACATTTCGGAGAGAGAGTGGTGAACTAATCTCACTAAATTTATTCTTCCAGGGCAAATTTATTCGAATTCACTTCGGTACCACGGGCAAGATTGCCGGAGCCGATATTGAACATTGTAAGTGATTTGTGAATTGATTTGATCAATTTGTTGTTTGTAGATCTGCTCGAGAAGTCACGTGTCGTGTCTCAGATGAAGGGCGAGCGTAACTATCACATTTTCTACCAGTTGTTATCTGATTATGGTAAAAAGTACCATGGTGAGTGATTGAGCTTGATTTGTAAATGTTTACATGTTAGAATGAGGGAGCTGTATTTTGAAGTTAATCTTTATGCACTTTAATGGATCATGGAATGTAAAGTTCGTGTGTAGACAATAGGGGTATGGTTGATGCTGACGACTAACTGTTGGGTAGCGCTTGTTTTCTTATGGAAGAGATATTTATGTGGGATTTTCAAGATGCAAACTACAATGTGAGCTGTTATATGACTATTTGTAGTGAAGCAATTTTCCACGATCATACCTCCGTCTTATTAACTAATTATTCAGAATGTGTACAGATGATATTATTGATACTAATCACATTTTCATTTCAGACAAGCTATTGGTACAAAATGATCCGGGCCTGTACTCATTCATCAACCAGGGTGAGCTGACTATTGATGGTGTGGATGACAGTGAAGAGATGAAATTATGTGATGTAAGTTGCCCTCAGTTATTTGGCTATTTGAATTGACATAAACATGTCGTAATGTGAACTTAACTATGTTAGTTTATCCTCCTTCTGTACTATAGTAAGTATATAGCTATTAACTTTTCTCTATGTCGGTAGTCAACGGAATGAGTGTCACCAGTAGCTACTGATGTGTAGGATTTTGGTGCTAGAATCGAAACTTGACAGATGGCATTTGAACTCGCCACCGTTTTCATATTCTGCATACAGGAAGCATTTGAAGTGCTCGGTTTCGCTGACGAGGAGAAGGATGTCACTGTTACAAATGTACAACCTCGATTTGCAATCTGGGTGAGATGAAATTCAAGCAGCGACCGCGAGAAGAACAAGCTGAAGCGGATGGAACTGCTGAATGTGAGAAGGTGGCTTTCTTGTTGGGAGTGAATGCCAAAGATTTGATGTCATCCTTCTTGAAGCCCAAAGTGAAAGTTGGCACAGAATTCGTCACTAAGGGCCAGAATTTAAGCCAGGTGAGAATTTGTGGTGCAATGCATCCGTTGTTGTCAACCCTATATTCATTATTTGCAGGAGGAATTTAGAGTATGATGACTCGATTATGAATGTTGTGTCATGTCAACTCGCATTAGAAAAAAGTGTTTTGAGGCCTTGTTAAAACTGAGGAGCATTGCATATCCTTATGTAGGGATTGAATTTGTGCCTAAACCATCATGTATGCTAGACAAACTTGTTGACCAGCTTGCTTCGGCTCCAAACTGGGTGTTCAATTGTCAACTGTGTGAACTATCCTGTTTTCTTCAAACCGATCGTTTGACAACTTTGAGCCTTCAGTCAAATTTCACCCAACTAGCCTTGTTCTATCTGTCGTGTAAGTGGTAGGTACGTAGTTAGTCTTGTTCAACATCAAGTCGAAAAACAACGTAAAATAGAACAGTTGACCAGGCGTTTCAGCGACCATGTTAACGCGGACTGTTAGAATTCCTTTTAACTCCGAAAAAAACAAACGTCTTCAGAAAACAACTCTGTTGACATCATTAGGTCTCCCGACAATATGTGCGTGCTGACCACAAGGACAAGAAACAACTAGACCCATGAGCTAACTGATGCATGCTGCAAGTAGGCATGTGACGCATTAAACAATAGTGATTTGGAGAATGATCTAGAGTATCTAGGTGATCAGATGCAATCGGTAGTAATCCTTCCAAACTTCTGGGCTCGCTCAGCTCGATCATAAATATCTCTCGTAAAACCATCCAGTTACATACAGCCTCATCATAGTTCACATCCTTCGTCCACCCTATTTTCGACGACTGCTATTGACCTGAAATCTCAGTGTGGTATGCGTAGTATCAATGATTTGACACGGTTGATCATCATTGTACAATTCCATGTATTTAGGTATTTACGTGCAAATTCCATTATGACGGAGCACTTAAAAGTGAAATTTGCTTGACAATGCGCATGCTTATTGACCCATTTCTATATCCGTACAGGCCGATACATTTCAACAAAGCTTGTAATTCACAGATAAGAGATCTTGAGGTTCACCCAGTGAGCAAGCTAGTTTTTCATTTGAGGAACGTTGAGGTAGACAGCAATTAAGATACGTTTTCTTATACATACTGACAAACGCAAGACTGACAGGTCAGAAACACTTGTGTGAGTCGGTGATTGCTTGGCTGCCGCACTTAGCTGAACGTTTTCACTACATTTTCCAATCTTTCCCTCATTCAGGTCACCTACGCAGTAAGTGCCTTGGCCAAATCGCTCTACAATCGGATGTTCGGCTGGCTGGTTGCCCGTGTGAACAAAACTCTGGACACAAAAGTCAAGCGTCAATTCTTTATCGGTGTGCTAGATATTGCCGGGTTCGAGATTTTTGATGTAAGCTCCATCTTCATATGTTTACTTTCAAACGTTAGCTTCACTTGTTCTCCACAATCTCCAGTTATCATACTATTTATTAAGAGATATACTACTTTAGCCGTTTGTTATTCTTTTACATGTTTCATCACCAGGAAAACGGATTTGAGCAAATTTGCATCAACTACACGAACGAGCGTTTGCAACAGTTCTTCAATCACCACATGTTCGTGTTGGAACAAGAAGAATATAAGCGCGAGAAAATTGAATGGGACCTTCATTGACTTTGGTATGGATTTACAGGCTTGCATTGACTTGATTGAAAAGGTAAGCATATCTTATGGCTGTATGTCAGACAGAAATTGCCGTTTCACGAATACAAGTTAAATATAAGATTCCGCGTATCATTGAACTAATTTTTGGAAAAATCAGGGAATAAAACACCAATTTTTACGCATTAATACACATGTAGGATTGAATTATGACATCGTGTTTACGTCCCAAGCGCATTTTATCGGGCGTCATGCTTCTTGTACGATTTTCTGTCTGTATTGATTTTGTACATTTTTTCAATTATCATTGATAGCCAATGGGTATCTTGTCAATTCTGGAAGAAGAGTGTATTGTGCCAAAGGCCATCTGATCAGACATTTTTGGCTAAACTGTATGAGAACCATTTGGGCAAGAGTCCCAACTTCACGAAGCCCAAGCCACCGAAAGCTGGACACAAGGAAGCCCATTTCGAAGTTGCACCATTACGCCGGATCGGTAAGTGTCTCTAAAAATTCACCGATGTATAAAAAGTATTTCAAACATCGTGCTGGATATCCCTATCTTGAGAATATGTTGCTTATAACTATTGCTTAAAAAAGGTGTTATTTTTTGCCCAAGTGCGTCAAACCATCGGTCTTGATAACATTTTCCTTCAACTCAGGTTCCATATACTATCACTGGCTGGCTAGAGAAGAACAAGGATCCGTTGAATGAGACTGTGGTGAACTTGCTCAGTGGCAGCAAGGACGCACTGGTACAACAGCTGTTCATGCCCGTAGTCAGTAAGTAGCGAACGATTTTGACCGTGTGTTCACTTTTGCTATCATATTCTGCTCGTCTCAGTTTGGATATTTATACTGTTCATTTAGGCAGGTAGATATTTCGTAAAATTGCGTTTTGCTCATTCTTAACGTTTGTAATTAGAGCTTATAATAGACTGAGACTTTTACATTAAATTTGATAAACAGACGGAAATGGTGACTTGAATATAATCGGTTTTCTCATTATAACTACCGTACAAGTTTGTTATCTGTCGTAATTCATGTTAGATTTGCTACTCTGCCCAACATGATTAGCTAGTTATGATATCTTCATCTCATTTCCCCAACTACCTCAACTTTTTCAACGATAATCTTTACTAGGCGAGACTGGCAAAAAGTCGAAGGGTGGATCTTTCCTCACCGTTTCGTACATGCACAGGGTAAATAAAGAGAACGCCGTGGATGATCGATCAAATTGTCTGTCCCAATATTGCTGCTATGAGTTTTGCTTGCATCGGTTGCTCCGTCTGATACCGATTAACAAAAGCAGCTGGTTTTGGCTTACATCCCTTATCGTTCTGTGTCAGTCTATATCGAAACATGATTGTGGTTTACTACTGAAACGTGCCATTTTGGACGCATGAACTCGAACAAGTTTGTGTTCGTTTCACCCACCATCAATTCGTACCGTTCAAGCGTTACTGCTCGATTGTGATCATTGTTCGATTTATAATCACGTCTGATTCAGAGTCGCTTTCCGTGTTATGGAAGTCTGCGTTCATCCTAGGTTTTTCGCTACCCACAATTTAATTCATTGTCTATGTGAACGCATGAAACGTTAAAGCGCATGACATTAAACAATAACTACTCTTCAAGCTACTAGAGTTCACAATTACTCCCTGTGATGTCGAATCAGTAACCTACCAAACAATCAATAAGCCCAATTAACTGAATAAATTTCAAGCATTGATTCTAACGTGTATGCCTGTGTATGTACGTACATGTGTGCATCGATTCTCACTACTTTCATTTCATTGCTCATCTTTTAAAGCCGATCCAACTCAACGCAGAAAGGGTGGCTCCATGCAGACTATCTCATCCGTCCACAGGGTATCAATCCGGCAACAGTTGTTCTTTCCCTAGTCTGACCTTTAGCGTAGAAGCCACATAGCTTGTAGTTTGCAGTCTAGCTGCTATCGTGTATATTGCGTGGGCTTTGTGGGCGTATGCAGCCGTTTTCTTGTTAGTCGATTCAGTGATTGCTTATGTGGATACGTTTGCGATGTTTTTGATCGCGCGCGCATGAGTGCGTGTTAGTTTACTACGGTCTTTGAGTGTTTGCCCACCCAACAAAGGTGCTGTTTTGTGTTGAGCCGGTTTCTTTTCATGTAGTTTTTCATGTTGTATGTGGAATCGATTGCTACTTGTCAAATCCTTACTGTGATAAGTTCGAAAAATAACATTCAGAGTTTTCGTAAGAAACAGAATGTCATATTGTAATATCGGGGTAAGTTTGGAAGGTCAACACACTAATTCTGTAAGATGCCGTTATTTGTAAGGTTGCTAGATCACACGAAACTTCAGACCCATTGCTAACCGTTAAAAAACCCTAGACTGTTTATTATCTCACCTGAATGACAACATTTTCTTCCCTCATTGCTGAGTGAGCATGCTCAATCCGTTGCGCAATGACATTGTCATAGCCGGTTGTTGCATGATTGATTTGCATGTCCCTACGTTCGATTAAACATTGCAAGATATACTGGTAACCATTAACCATAATTTTCAATCGAATTTATCCACAGGAATCACTGAATAAGCTGATGAAGAATTTGAACAGCACCAGCCCCCACTTTATTCGTTGTATTGTGCCAAACGAGTTCAAACAACCAGGTGAGTCACAATTGGAACAGGTTTTAAGCTACATGTATGCACTATGTCTCAATCGTTCCACCTCATTGCTGGTGAAATTCATTGTGAGTCACTTGAATATTTTTCCTAAATCTGAACCACGTAATAGAATAAAGTTCATATGTGATTCAGTACGTCAAACCAGTGTTTTGTCAATTCATTTAACAATCCAACTCAAGGTCATAATGATGACTTCCTCGTTACCTTCTCACTTAAAAGGTCCGTCGAGCCTGTACAGACCTAAAAATGGCATTCAAGCTGTGTTAGCTTTACACTGAAAATTTTTAAATGTTTATTCTATTGGTTGAAACTTCCGACCCTCGGAGTCCTGCCAGATGTCTTGTTTATACTGATAGTAGCATGTCTCATCTATACAAAATGTCTACATATATCTGGCAACTCAATTGAAAAAACCAGTGGCTGTGATAATGTTTACTTCCAATTCCAGTTTGAAATTGTCAGATCTAACTTTAAAAAGAAACAATGTATGAGAATTAGACAACAGACGCCATGCGCTGTTAACGTTGAATTTAAAGGCGTCGAGTGTTTAATTTAATTGGTCTGACTCTTCGATCCTTAGGGTAACCCAGTATTTGTCAGCCTTCCTGATAACGTTAGTTAGTTATTCTACACGGATCCAATCTATCATGTGATTTGGTAACCAGAATTTTATTGACCATAAGCCGGCTT
>LOND01001669.1:0-17006 GCA_014220965.1 Paragonimus kellicotti | reverse complement strand
AGGCTTCACATTCGAAGTGCTTCATTACGGCGTCTGCAAGTAATCCTGATATGGGTGAGTCCATTGGTATATATATATATATATATATATATATATAATGAACAGAAGGCGGAAGACTGTACCTAATGATATACTGTGGTATACTGTACATAGTGATATCGAACGTGGTTGTAGAAATAAAACGATAAATATTTTAAGTGAACACTTACGACCAGGTTTAGAAACGCGTACAACAGTTCAGCAGAAACGTAATAAATCGCTCACCTATCTCAGATGATATGATAAGTAGTGTCAATGTCACTCATATAAACAAATAAGGTACATTGCGGTAGGAAACGGATACAGTTGAATTACTTACGGCGGATTTAGAGTTTATGGAATCAAATAAATGTTAAAGGATAAGGAAGGATAGTACAAACCGATGAGTCAAGTTTAATTTGGAGATAAAAATGTACTACTGTAAACATATGAGTAGAGTAAAAGTTAAATGTGAAATTGGAATTCGCAGACATTATGGAATCTTTTTCCATGAACCCAAGAAATGTCAACGCGGCTGCAATTCAAAAGAAATCTCAAAGAGATGAAAGGACCAGCCAAACTGAATGCAATTTGTGCAGTACAAGTGATGAACGACCTCAATACAGTAACCGGAAGTTAGGGCGATATACCTGCAACTTATGAAAATAGGTAAAATTGTGCTCTGTGCTTTCTATCGATGAACTTTGGCTGGATAACCTAAGTCAACGAGTACCGGAATAAAAAAACGGCTGAAAACGTAATGCTATCATTATAGACGGTGAGATTACTTACCATAAACAAACCATATTTGAAAACACAGATCAGAAGAAGAAAAATTGGATGTTCGCCAGCCGTGAACACGCGTTCTGTAAATTAACACAGTGTTAAACTTGACCAGGTAGTGCAGCCGTGAGGCAAGTAGATCGACTTGTGATGTGTCCACTTTCGACTAAATGGAGATCGATCGAGGATATTGGCCAAAACGGATCACATGCAACAAAAGCAGCTCACAATACGATGGAGTTGTCTTGGGTCGCTTTGTTGTAATCACATGGTCTATTGCCTTGGTCTCTGATTCGTTTGCTTCGTTGTACATTGATGCATGCACGCTAAATAATATCACACCCAAGTTACGTCTTCTGATTTGTGTCTCCATACTGTCATAAAAAGACTAGACCTTGACGCGGTGTGACGGCTTGCGCATCTTGAAGATCTTAGAGGCTAAACCGACAGAGTCACTCGTGCCGGGAAGGCCAACTGGTAGGTGTTCGAGGTAGCACAGTCCCCTGGTCCTCCATTTTGGAGGTTGGGGCAAGGCTGGCATCTATTTCGGAATAAGTTACTGACCCTAGTATTCTGTCATCCACCCGCTGCCTTGAAGTTCAAGCTTTTGAGCCAGAGGCTCTGGTTAGTAACCGTCATTGTTCGTCTGTCTTGGTCTGGGCGTCCATCCATCTACCATCAGGATTATTCACAACACAGATAATCTCATATAGCATCGGCCATCTCGCAATGTATATCGAGTCTCCAGGTATGTTACGTACACCAGAATAAACAGACAAAGCAACCTGCTGTTGACCCATCCCCATTATCCTATCCATTCTAGTTCTCAAACCCTTCCCTATACCCGATTTTAGTATTCTGCGGCTGCCACAGCAAATGTGGTTAATCACGGTGACAGTGTCCCGGTCAATCCCACCTCTTACCGCAACGCTTCAAGTCTCTCCCGTCCCTTGCCTAGTTGCAGCGTGCAAATCAATATAACTGCTTCCAATCTTCACACTGAAGCAAATGTGCCGACACGCCGCCCTCGTACGGACGTTCGACTCATTACTACCTTTAACAGACTAGAATCCAGAGTAGTGATAAACTTATCGAATTGACAAAGGCCATTTTGTCTACCCGATGCTGATTGTACACTTGGGGTGACTCCTTGGTCTCCGTTACCGGTCAGACAGGAGTAAGTATTGTCCTGAGGACGACGGCCGAATTCTCACTAGTAGATTGGATTCCCACTAGCATGTAGAATGTTTCCTATTCTCAGCAACTAACAAAATGTCACTTTTTGTACAGTGACGATTCTGTTTCGCTTTTCGCAGGCTGTTCAGATTGGGTGGAAGTGATCTTGTGACACTACAAAGTTTGCGTATACCGGTATACTCCTCTGTTTGTCTGCGCACATGGATCTTTCACCCTACTTTCTAGCTTCGTCGTATTTAGACGTCGTCACAGCTCCGAGCTGGCTCTAGGAGCCTAAGCGCAACTCAGCCGCATTCATGCTTCTTAAACCTTGGTAGTTTGGAATATTGTGGTGGTTATCTTGGATACCCGCAAACATCTTCTTGAATCTAATCCCGTGATAATCGCAACCTGTCTGAACTTCGTAACTATTCTGTTTCATTCGTTCATTTTGTTATCACTGATAGCGTAGTGAGGTACGCTTGCATTCACTTGAGCTACTCACTAACTCACACTTGACCATCATAAACAATGGGTTCTGTGTATTCTGCTTGACAGGTTCTCTTAAGACCAGCTCTAGAAACCAGATCATCAGAAAACTTCGTATTTTGTCTGCCTGTGCTCTAACTGACTCCAGCAGTGACGTCACTATCAAGAACATCTTCTATCCGTATCTGGCCGTTCTTCTTAGCTCGACATACAGCATTCATATGGTTATTTTAACAGGTGATATGAACGTTTGAGTCAGATTCCTTGGTGAAGCCGAATCTCATTTGTGGCCAAATTGGGTTGGCATCACATCTCTTGGATAATGGTGAGCGGCTGTTTGGACCGTTCCTTGAGCACAACTCACAACTCACACAAATCAAGCAGGACATTCAGAAGGTAGGCACTTTTGGATGTGGCACAGAGGTTTTTAAGCCGAACAAACGTTGGATCTTAGGGTTGTTAGGCGTCAGGTGAAATATTTCTCTTGGCAGTCTATATGACAAGTTCAAGAGAGATATCCGTAGGAGGCTGAGGCATAGTCCAGTTGCTGACAGTGAGACACTTAAAGGAAAAATTTAATGAAATGGAAATCGCTTTTTCCTTAGGGAGCTAGCATACTTTTCAAGCTCATCCGTACTATTTACCCAAGACTTCCGTCTGTCAATGAAGCTATCAACTGGTCAAACGGTACATTCGTCCATACTAATTCCAGAAAGCTAGACCATTGACCTGAATACTTTGAGAATCCATTTAACCGTACTCCTGCCCTTATTGTGTTAATACCGCAAACTTGTACTGTGATACCCTGGTCAGTAGATGTAGGACCACACAACAAGAGTGACGTCTGTTATCGTCTTCCGGTTGTGAAGGCGCCGGCCGACCTTATGCAGACACTTTTCTAAGAAAGTGGGGGCGTTACTAGAGACCTTGGCTCACTTGTTCCAAACTAAACGAACGACGGAGAACATACATCTATTCTGAGGTCCATCGATAATAGTTTCCAATTTCAAGAAAGGAGTCAGGGGCCCTCGTGAATACTAGCATCGTACGTGCTGCTGACCAACAGTCGCTTTTTTCTCAACTATAATGGCGCATACTGTGCAGTCAATCGATTTACACTTTCTAGAGTCGCTTAAACGCAGGGGTGTACCGACTAAGTATGTGAACATACTGTCGGCGCTTTATTCCCATACTTCAGCTCAGGTTAGGGTTTACGGTGAACTGTCTGACAGTTTCAGCACCAGGAGCGGCGTACGTCAAGGCTGTCCACTTTCACCATTTTTGTTCAATTTTGTCATAGACGAATTGACGGAGAACTGTCCGTGACACTCACAAGATGGTGCAGATTTTCGACCTAATCGAAGACTGGTTTACTGTGTTTACACTGACGACAATGTGTTGTTGCTTAACAAGTTCCAAACAACACAGAAGATGCTGGACACTGCTAAATATTTCGGAAAGCGCTTTGCAGCTTAAAAGTGCAAAGTGTTTTTACAAGACTGCTGTGGTTACTCCAGATCACGACAAGGATAGTAACCACTAACCAATCATAGCAGTGATGAAATTGGCATCTAGTGCTACTTCTGAAAGGTGTGTAGATGAAAAGTCCATGTGATCAACTCCAGACACTACTCAACTTAAATAAACCACGTCCAATATCTCCAACCAGTAAGTAACAGATTAATTTTCAAAACATGGATGAGTGCATATCCAACCAAGGTTCATAAAAGCGCAATGAGTATATATGCGGTCTTCAGCTGTGATGCCTGCTAGCCATGCAAGGGTCACTGCTTCTACTCACACTTATCCTGGAGTACACAACCACGAGGTTACAAAATGACTGAAATTGTACGCAAACTTTCGTTGAATAAGTGAACTACTCATGGATTCATCAGTAATATATTTTTGACGAACAAAAACCCCGGTTCACGTTGGACCATTGGCGCGACGTAAGAGAATGACTGTGCTGACCTCCTCCCAGTTGAACTTGTGTGAATTGACGTGCAGGCACGTGCACAAGCCAACAGAAGGAACAAATGCAAGTTTATCGCGCATTGATAATCCATGATACAACAGGACCAGAATGGTTTACTCGTGTGTACCGATGAAGTTATTGAATACGAGAGGGTGGGATGTCAACTTGTTTGCTATAAACGCCTGTCAGCTTGATAGTGTTAGGCCAGAACACTATACTTTCTAGACAAATATGCAATCGGGTAACCTCGTTTGGCCTGACTGACAGGACATGTATGAAAACCAGCTTGCTTTTTGCTTGGATGTAAGCAGAATGTTTCAGCGGTTGTGAAGCTGTTCACCGGCAAACCTAAAAACAAGCTCTCACTTCAAAAGCATACTCGGAAATCTACTCTCTCTATTAGATACCAGTAAGATGGTACACCAGTAATAAAAACTGCAGTGCTGTAAGCCTGTGGAAGCATACACAAGCTGCCCTAAAAGCGGCTGTTTGACAACAGTTTTTCATGTTTAGCCGTAATACATTTCATGTACACAGAGCTTGGATTCAACTGTTGGCACAATGTAGCACACGATTATAGACGAGAAAACACTTGGGCTTGTAACTTTCTGAAATTATTGTTTCGAGGCAAACTTCCAAGTTACAGACTTTCAGGAATAGTTACATGCAATCAAATTTGACTATAGGTCTTCTGGCGTCTAAACCACATAGCAGCTTTCTAAGCTAGGAATGAACTGTTGCATCAGCGTCTCTAACTGGACGACATAAAGGTCAATTTTTTATGGGATACAGGTTGAACGCTTGAGGCATGGGGCCTTCGGTTACCAAACCAAGAAGAGGATGGGGTAGACATATTACGGTCAGCGCCCTAATTGTTCCGTTCCCATAACTCTTGTAGCACAGCGTTTCTGAATTTCCCTCTCAAATACCAACAGAAAAGAGATTTTTACGAACAGACTTTTAGGTATTTTTCTGTTTTTATTTCTACTGCTTCACTAGTTTCATCTACGTCTCATATTGCGAGTTATATTACCTGAGTCAGTTGTGCTGTAAGCACGCAAACCATGATCGATTGGTTACTACTGTGTTTGTGAATAGAATGAATGCAAGCATTGAAAACAGTCAGCGGCCAAAAGCACCGTTTGCATGCTTTTCTCTCTGTGTGTTTGTGCGTGTGTTTGTGTGTGTGCAAACACACGAATAGACTGTTGTATCTGTTGAAATGTTGCTAGTCTGACTATTCGATAGACTCGGAGATAGTTCTACAAGTAGGTCAACTTGGTTCTACCGACCAGGTACATATATCAATTTCGGCAGCTTGAAATGTTTATGTCTCTAACTTTGTACCAAGTTTGACCCTCAGACTGCGTTCGACTTGACTTTTCAATGGTAAGCTGTTGTTGTATGAGAATTTCCGCCTGCACCAGATTGTGTGCATGTGTTGGAACGTATAGTATCTGTACTAATGCGTATAAGACAGGCATCTATCCGGTGTTTAGGTAGATTTAAGTCAAAGGATTGGGGCTGCGTTAATCCATCAAACTCACGTTAAATCTTGTTGACCGATGGCTACAAACGAAGTAGTCCAGTCTGTAGATATGAGTAGGGTAGCAGTTTAAAAGAAAATTCTGGTGATATTGTATAGAAAACTGAAAGTTATGCTCGGTTAGAAGTTGACCCTCGGCAACGCAATACTGACTTACAATCAGCGCGTGTGGCGAAGGAAGAACACATTAGGTTCAAAAAGCGTGCGCATAAGTAAGTTGAACAGTTTGAACATATTAGACCTGGACTCTGGTCATTTAAGTAGGTGCCAGACCCTATGTACAAAAGTGTCAAGAATCCATAGGGGTGAGTAGTATGCGCATACCTCTTCGACCATCAGTTGAACATCAAGCTGAAGTTAACCCGAAAATGCTCACACTAGGGGTACACTGAAAATCACAACACATCATTTATAGCTTTCGAATTCGGGTACACCTTCGACCCAGCCCACATAAGGTCCAGATCAGGGGTTGAACAATTGGCATTCTGACCTGTATTTCAGTGTATTCACACAACAGACAGCCTGATTGTAGAACATGACGGATTGTGAGTAGTGCTCAGTGTTCCCAACCAATGAAATTCTTAAGGCCAATATGGTCATTGTTCACAATGATCGATTCGTACTAGTATAGCTAAATTCTACCAATCTAGTATGTCCCGTTTGATTAACGTTGTCCTATGCGCTGTATGTAGACACGCGGCTAACCAGAGATAAGACTTTAGTAGGTTAGTATAGGTTGACTGTGAGTCCGGTGTTGTTGACACTGCACTATTATGAATATCCCCGATCTTACACCAACGAAGGTGTCTCAGGTCTTTAGGGCTCGTCTGATAGAGTGTTGATGGTGACGTGGATTCAGTCCACTCACCTATATGTAAGTGATCGTTGAGTTGGTCAATTCAATCCATTTTTGTAGTAGATCTCTCAAGATTATTAGGCAACTTGAACACCAATTAAGGGCCAATGAAACCAAGAGCTTAAGCCATAGTAACCCGGTTGTGACTAATGAGAAATTGATGACACAGTAATCGAAATGATTGTCAAACAAGGAACTCTAACATGACTTCATAATCCAATTACTGTAAGGTCGCTGACTAACGATGAGCTCTAACAGGAGCGAAAATCGAAGTTTAGTGCTTCTTTCCAAATAAGGCTGACTGGAAAGTCTCTCTGAATGCGAAAGCTGTGACCAAATGAGGACGCTGTTCAGCTTATATTAGCTAAATTCCTTATTAATTGTAAGCAGTAAAACCAGTTCCGCTTATGAATGAAATGTGTATTGTCCTACATTGTTCATGTTTGGACTCTGCACTCAGTGATAGTGCTTGAGTATTGTGTTTTAATCGATCCACATCTACTGAGGCATAGTGTCTTGGACTATTTTTGAATGTGAGGCGAGTTGTTTGATTTTTTGATTTTACCTAAACAAAAGGAGATGAAATGCTTAAACCGCTTTCGTTCTGCAAACACCATTATGATCAACAGAAAACGTGCACACAAACTGGCGAGAATCATGTGAACGACTGCAAAATCTTGTCAGAGCCTAGATGCAATCAACAGTTGAGCATATTGCAGCTCACTTTTGAAGTGGGTTGGTAGATATGCGTATCAGCAATGGATGATGTGCATGATATTATAATCGAAATTGCTGACCACTCTCCACTTGCCCCAAGCCTCTCAATCGACCGTAGTTGACAGATATACTCTGATAAAGGAGGTCCGCCTGCTTGCGTCGTGTTAAGCTACTTACAAGTGTCAGACGAAGTCAATTATGAACGATGGTGGAACAGGCTCTGTGACTCTTGTCTTCAAAACCGGATCTGTTCCTTTAGCGTAGGTGTAGTGAACAAGATCTAGCGATCTGGATATGTATGGAGTGGCTATGTGCTCAAGGAGTTAAAAGTTAGATGCATAGCGTATGATCAGTAAATCAGCCTTACCAATCCAGCGAATTCTGTTTGAAAGAACGGATGCCACATGAGATAGTCTTGTTGTGTGAGGCGCAGCGAGTCATCCAAGTCAATCATCATCAATCATCATACATCATCAATCATCATCATCATATAGGATCATCAGGCACCATCATCAGTTCATTCATATACCGATGCCATAAAATCTATTCATCCACTCAGTAGATCATGCTATCAATCCATAAATCACATTTCACGCATCAAGACTACAAATCCGATCATCTTCAATATCATCAAGTACTGACTCCAGATCATCATGCATCAATTACAAAATCATCATTCGCATCAATCTAATCAATCATCACTCATCAATCACCGAATCATCATCATCATCATGCACATTACATCATGCCATACATCCAATTCATCATCATCATCATCCAGTTCAATCATCCTCTCAGTCAAGACAATCATCCCTTCAGTCAGATTTAAGGCATCCCGAAGAGCCCTGCCAAAACGCACATGTACTGTGGTCTCGGCTTGCACAGGGCCCCTCATCAGAACAGTGCGCGATGTGTGACAAATAGTCCATTCGCGTATTGAAAGAGCGTTACTGAAGTGAAGGTCCAACGTTTAGAATGAAATCAATATAAGAAATGTCTAGAGCAAAAAGAACCTTAAGAAATCTGGTATGGCAGTGACGGGACCCAGACAGCAAATGGAGAGCCTGACAGACATAGTCGCCCGCGTCCTCTCGGATAGCTGTCTCTAACCCACGCCGGTTGTTTTGAGTAGAGTTCAACGCGTACTGGGAGGGCCCCAATCCAGATAGCAAGGGCAAAACAGCACCCGATACCGACTACCTATACCCTAATGCATCCAGGAGAGCAGCTCCGGGTTTACCTGCATTCTTGGCTGGACGCAGACGATTGGTGTCCTGTACCACGTCGGGATCGTTTGCATCACACTCCAACTGTTGTGGTGCCTGTCTCAGCATACGTTAATGGCTCGAATATGTTTTGTAAGCGATCAGGTCTATACATACCGCGCCTCGCAAATTCACCGTAGACTCACACCATACGCGTCACAGTCTGTGCAATCTGTTGAATTAATTGTATCCTGATATGACTGCGCATCCCGAGCGTATTCTCGCAAAGATCACTGTCACGCCGGCGAACTGCGCTCACACTTATAATTGTCCACTATGATCCAAAGCGGCATTGATAGCAAACGCCGATACAACAGCCTCCCACACCTTATGTGCCGGCGAGAAACTGTGACGAGAGAGACAAACAGAGGATACACACGGACCTAACGAGTCAAGGCTCTAAGATGTGACACAAATATACTTGTCGAATTTTTGGCCGGACAGCCACAGCGTGTCTCACCGTTCTCCGAACCTAGAGGAGGAGCAAATAGACAGATGAACGCCTACACGCGAGAGGCATTACCATACTCTTCGTTGTTCGAGAGGTGAACACAGATATATCCGAGAACGTCTCCCGAACGCACATGCACGACGCAGCCGCACTCATATCGTTTCAAAGCGGCACTACAATACTATCAGTTTGTGTGGCTCATCCTGCTCCTCTTGGACAGTAGACTGCTTCGACGAGCAACACAACAGAATAAATAGTCACAAGCAGAGTCTGCACGGAGTATGTCAAGACCCCACATCAAGGAGTTCGATGAAGGTACCTGTTTTCAACCATTCACTCTCACAAAGCCGGAATATACCCTGCCATCAAAGCTACGTAGGAGTGGAAAGCGCGCCAAATCTTTGAGACAGCAGTACATCGATCGTAGAATCCATATCTGATCAAATGATGGAGGAAGCGCATTCTCGATAATCAAAGCACTCGAATCAGCACATATGGTTCCTGACGAGCCAACACCTCTTGCTCACATCGCGCAGCAAGAAATTGCATAGTACATTATGATTTTAGCTAATTATACCAGTCCCTCCTAGAATACAAGTGCCCCACACCCCTCTAATTGTCACTGCATATGTCCATTGAGCGCACTATCTTGTACTCAACACATATCTATACTAAGTAAACACTTGTGATGATGAGAATGGTATTTAGTAAGGAAACGTGAAGGTAATGCACACATTGGGGTCACTACCTTCAGAACTTCACTAGTGGTTTGTGAGAAAGTTTCGGTCAGAGAAGTGGTGGTTATCGATTTTAGAAACTCTAAACAGAAGGAGAAACCTTCGTGAAGATTGATACGTCGAAGTGTATAGGCTGGTGGTCACGGTTGATACAAGAAAATTTACATGGTGTAATAATGATTCCAAACTGTGGACACGTTCCACACAATGTTCAGAATAGTGGAGTCTACAGTGAATACCCCGTGAAAGTGCAACGAATGTGAACTACAGGGAAGACACTTATGTCTGGTTCCGATGTTGTCAAGATGATATGATCAGTAGTTTACTCAGGGTGAGGAAAATTATTATGCAGCTTCAGTTAATCATCGAGGACAGATCAAATGTGGATAGGAAAGTGCAAGTGATGGTCCAACAAAAGCATATGTCTAAAGAAAGCGAACGTGACGAAATCTGTCCACCAGAAAATGGCTCCTTTCTATTCGGACAGGTTACCCAATAATTATCGGTGTTATTCTATTTTTATAGGCAGTCAATTCGGCCCCAAGGTTGATTTCTCAAGGGCGTACTGGCAAAATATTAGGGTAGACCTCAGTACATCGCAGCATGGCAGTTACTCGTAGATTTGAAAAACAATCCAGCATTAAGGTCAGCCATATATAGTCATAGCAGCCGCGTGCGCATGAGTCGTCGATGAAGTGGTCGGTTGAGGGAACAGTCCATCTGTATTTACCTAGAAGGTAGATGACTGTATAAGACTACCTCACTATGCAGACTATACGAACTACAGCGAGATGACAGCTACCAAACTCTCGAGGCGTCGGGGGCCAAACGTGCGTGCTCAGTATATTTCCGCATCGTAACGAGGTTTTGGCACCTTCAGGGTGACCGCTTGATTACTTGCCACTTCCGCTATCTCAAGCTAGTACTCGATATCCACAGACTAGACGAAATCAGTAAACAGTCATTGATGAGAAGTCTTACCAGCTCAGATTGTTTTTATGTGAGCACAGTTGATGGAATGCCAGACAGAGAGAAAACAAGTCATGTGTGAAACTATTACATACATTGTTTACTGGCTGAACGTGATTATCTGATCCAAAAAAGCTTAAGCTTCCCAGCGCTTTCAGTGATGAATGTGACATTTTATTGATAACGTAAAATGGTCTTTGTGTGAACCTGAGTGCTGCTACGCAGTTCGGTTGTGAATGTGGTCACAACTGTGTGTGCGCATGCCTTTTTTATGGTCTACAAATACAGAATGCCATTTGGATAGTCAGTGGATTGAATCGATTCTCTTACATTGACAACCACCACACAAAGAGGTTTGGGTGGTGTGGGTATCAAGGCACGACTGAAGTGTGTGTGAAAACGGGTTTACGTTTTTCTGGTCTATTTTCGTGCTGTGACCAGTACGAGGGTTAAACTGACCACCCTTGGCTGGTGTGTGAACTTTGGGTGTGCAATACAGTGTCGCATTTCGGACTGGACACATCGTGTTACTGTACGTTTGAAAAAAGTATTTCCAGAACCAGGTATCATTAAACTTTGTTGAAGAACAGATAGCGCCAATTTCACATGAAACAGCACACCAATAAATTGAGTCTGTTTGCTAGAAATAAGTGCTTTGAGGCATAATTCGGTAAAATAACTACCATCAGGCTCCCTCAGTTAGTTTCGGACACTTCTCAGGACCGTTCGAGTTTAGATAATCTCCCAAACAAGTTTCTGCTTCTTCCACTTGCTAATTGACCTAGATTTGGGACCGGTTCTTTCTACTCCAGCCTTGCAGTATGCCCAGTGATGTGAACTATAGTTACTGTCCCAACCAACGAGGGTACGTGATAGCCATGAGAGAATGAGAATTCTACACCTCTGCCAGCTTGGCATTATGGGCCTTACTGGTCAGGTAGCACTCCAAGACGACAGTTGAGTGCCAGGTGCACACTACCTCCGCGAAAGTGATGCGTTTACCAATACTGGTCACCGGAGGTGTATCATTCGACTAATGTGATCCTTTTGAACGATTCGTTAGCTTCTTTTAGTCAGTACTGCTTTTTGCTCCGTTTTGTTGTTCGCGTCCCTGTTTTATTTGGCGGTAGTACCATGCCACCTGAGACACAATTGAATGGGATATCAGCGCGCAATACCTCTATTCTCATAGACTAGGCGGTAAATTCACAATACAGCAGAGATCAGTCGAATAGCTATGTGAACGTATTTAACTTGTAGCATCTCTACTTCGTCAGCCGATCACTCCGTTGAGTCGGTTCAGTAAATGCTCTGAGAACACTGAGACACGGGTGCAACGTTTCGGTTTAGACAAGACTGGCTTTAACGTTTGTTGGATCGCCAAACTAGACTCGATTGTGCGTGATGTTCAACTTACATCATCCAGGATTCCCCACTGCTAATCACTAATCAATTCAATACAGTTTGTTTTTAGGACAGTGTAGTAAAAATCTACCCAGCCTAACTAAATTGAGTAGTAACACAAGAACATTTATTACCGCGTCTGCTGTATGCCAATGACAAGATTTGAGTAGGATCTTTCTTGGTCGTCTGCTTATCAAGTCAGCCTGATTCTCGGAGGGTTAAAAACACATTATGCCTTCCAGAATACAAATTGCAGAAATACGAATTTGTTGAGGTATGTGCAGTAAAATGAAAGACTGACTATTTCCGAGGGAGATAAATGTCTGGAACTACATATATCAACGTCTCCAAACAAAAGTTTCACTAGAAATAACTGAAACCGTTTTTTGCACAATATACCTCTCTGGTACACTTTGCTCTATCTCTGAGTTTGTGTATAACTGTGTGTGAATACATTTTGTGCCCACGAAATGGACGATTTCTTCGATTCTCAGATGCCGCAGCCATCAGCAAGTAGAAACCATTCCTGAGTGTGGAGAAGATTTAATCATTAATACTGGAGTGTCTAAATAATTGACTTGTGTTGGTACACGGTTACTGATTCTGTTGTGATGCATTATAATTCCTATTGAATTTGACCACATAATACAAGAACTACAATACATGCCAGATGAAATAGAACAAAATTTAGTGGAGGGGTACATTGGGTGAAAAAACTCCTTCTGACTTTTAAGTTCATGGATAAATTCCACGAAATGGGAATAA
This sequence comes from Paragonimus kellicotti, assembly GCA_014220965.1. Lineage (NCBI taxonomy): Eukaryota > Metazoa > Platyhelminthes > Trematoda > Plagiorchiida > Troglotrematidae > Paragonimus > Paragonimus kellicotti. The sequence continues at coordinate 3,855 of LOND01001669.1, read as the reverse complement.
GGGATTGCGGCAAGAACCAGGTATGAAAACGACTACACTGGATATCGTCGTAAGTGAGCGTCAGATTGGTATTTAATCATATATAGTAGGCAAAATTCAACGACTAGCCCATCTGAGCAATAATGATGTTGGCAACAACACAAGATGTTATTGGAAAAAAGCGAGCACATTTACATTGAGACCTACATTGAGGACAATTCAGACAAAAAATAAGAGAACTAGCTGTAATGGTTATCCCATAATTGATGACACCGCCCTACTAAGCCGTCACAGAAATTTAGTTCCCGAGAAAAAGGATATGTGTTGTGTTTGTTGTTTTCGGCCAATTTACCGGTGGTCAGATAGTTAACCAAAGCCCTACGAGATTGAACTCTTCATTTGTTCGTTGTTTCTCTGTTGATCTTGTGTCATCAAGAGATGAACTGATGAAGTTGGACGAGAACGAGAGCTTAACGTTCCAACAGATGGATTAGAGTATACCGGGGATTGCCAAAAGACCATAGAGATATAAATGTACTGTAATAAGCTATTCCAGAAGATGTCACAAAAGGGAAGCGAAGGAGATCAGAGCTGAATGCATTACACGCATTTCGAATGGCGAGGGATTTTTATATCAAAACTCGAATGAACACTTAAACTCAATGCATCCACAAGGAACGTGTAACGCACAAGAAGGCAAACTCCATGCTTAGGACACCAGAAAGTGAAGTAAACAATTCACAAGATTGACCGCACAGACAGTACTCACTGTTATAAGATTGAAATAATCTTTTACTTAATTCATAAAGAACATTTCAGCAGCTTTACTGATGAGAAAAGTTAGTTATCTGAACAAACCGGACGGATGGAGGCTCCACTGACCGACCTTTAGAAGGAGGAGGTCTGTCTCATAGCAACCGGAGGCGCTCGCCAATTATATACGTGGTATTTACTACTTTTTATGATAAATGACTACATCCCTTTCCTACATGTTTGCCAGATACAGTGATTTTCTAGTATGCTGATGCCAAAATTCATGCGTGGTATACCGCGTCGGTGTTAATATCACGCGCTACAACTAGGGCTGCTATTTGTCTGTCTGACGTTGTGATCCTAAAAACCATAAGTCTTGTAAACTTACAACGTACAAAAACCTGTCAAGTTTTACAACCTGCTATCCAAATTGATTTGAAATGAGTGTGGAAAGTTTTTGTTCCAATACACCACAGTCTCGCAGCAGCGAAAGTCCAATCCGTATGCCGGCTGCTATAACCATAATTCAAAAATTTACTCATTCTGTTCATTTACGGAATTATAACACACAGGTTAAGCTTAATTGAGTCTTGGATGAGCTGTTATTTTCGTACCCAATATATCTTCTTTAAAAGTTATTCGAGCGACTTTAAGTCTGCTGTTTTTTAATGAAAATTTGTAGGTCTGTTTCTAAAAGGTGTGTGTTATCAACTTCAATATATGGAAGGCACTGCAAAAAATGGGATGGGCCGTATCAGTTTCCCACAAGGTATAGGTAGGGTACTTCAATAACCTCATGTCAAGTTGTCATATAAAAGCGAAAATCATGATGACTTCTGGTAATATTACCAGGGATTTACTACACTCATCAGACAGGAATACCGGCCTATGTTGGATAGACTTGATAACAGTTAAACTGTCGCGATAAATGACCACCTCTTCTTATATGAGTTTAGAACGTTTCGAATAATGTCAGCTTTCACTAAGCTGTCAAGTGTATATACACCTGGAATGGGACCAGCGTGAAATTGGGGCATGACACTCACTTCCCGCAAGTGGTGCGGCAATGTCTCTTTTAGGTATAGCACAATGGGAGACGACAAAGTTGAAGCTAAAAAATTTTTTTCGACCACGGCTCTTAATCACCTTGACCACTGGTTCACTGAATATGACGCCATGCTACAATCTCAGGTTCAGTGGTACTCGTTCCAAGGCAGATGGCACAGTGAATATGATCATTTGAGGGCAACACATAAGTTACCACTTCCATTCAGTTCCTTCTGCCCGTTAAGTCTGAACAAGGATTTGACCGTTTTCCTCAGCTGTTACACCGCAGTTTCTCACAGACTAAAACTGGAACAACTGTTTTTAACTGACCTTCAAACTATCAATCAGCTGTTAGGGCCCCCGAAAAGAGTTGGGAGAGGTTTGGATTTTGCAGACAGCTGGTCCTGGTAACCATCAGTGAAGCAATGGTACAACTGTTTCAATTTTGTTGAGTATCATCAACAAGCCAGGAACTTGTATCGATTACCGCTGAACAAGTGCAATGATTTAAACAACTACACAATGACAGTCTAGAAGCCTGTCCATCAAATCACAGACTGTTAATCACCGGAAGTGCAGAAAATTATGTGAGCTACTTTTCCCAGCTGTTACGTCTCATTTTCTAGTAGGCTGATATTGATAAGCCATTTGTGGTTGGCCTGCAAACTAGCATTTACTCAACGCGGCCCCTGAATATGATGGTCACTGGGACCAGCTGTACGTAAACGCGGAAACCGGACGCATTTGAAAGTGAGTAACAGCCGGTGTCCGAATTTTGGGTTCACGATAAATGCAGAAGTACTATGAGGAACAGGTCATTTCTTTAGATAAACACTAGCAACCAGAAACTACCATTTTTAACCATCCATCGATCTTGGCCATTAGATTGCAGACACTTTATTCTTAAACACTTTCGACATGCAATGGTTTGTCATCTCGTTTCCACAGTCTCAAGCGGATTACCTGCAATAAAGAAAGTAGGAGTGGAAATGCCCCAGTCTTGAAGCAACATTTAACACTTTGAAGGTGCGAAGCGCATTCCATACAAACCAGCCTCGGTCACTCACCTTGTTCAGCATGATGCATATTATTATGTTCTATTCTGCTTCTAAAAAATGCCCAGCTCTTCTCCTTGCCAGTGCAATATGACTTCTTGATACTCATATAAACAAGTACACTTGTGATGATGAGAATGGTATTTAGTAAGGAAACGTGAAGGTAATACACATTGGGGTCACTACCTTCAGAACTTCACTAGTGGTTTGTGAGAAAGTTTCGGTCAGAGAAGTGGTGGTTATCGATTTTAGAAACTCTAAACAGAAGGAGAAAACCTTCGTGAAGATTGATACGTCGAAGTGTATAGGCTGGTGGTCACGGTTGATACAAGAAAATTTACATGGTGTAATAATGATTCCAAACTGTGGACACGTTCCACACAATGTTCAGAATAGTGGTGTCTACAGTGAATACCCCGTGAAAGTGCAACGAATGTGAACTACAGGGAAGACACTTATGTCTGGTTCCGATGTTGTCAAGATGATATGATCAGTAGTTTACTCAGGGTGAGGAAAATTATTATGCAGCTTCAGTTAATCATCGAGGACAGATCAAATGTGGATAGGAAAGTGCAAGTGATGGTCCAACAAAAGCATATGTCCTGGAGAAAGCGAACGTGACGAAATCTGTCCATCAAAAAATGTTTCCTTTCTATTCGGACAGGTTACCCAATAATTATCGGTGTTATTCTATTTTTATAGGCAGTCAATTCGGTCCCAATGTTGATTTCTCAAGGGTGTACTGATTTACATTCGACTGGCGACATACTAGGGTAGACCTCAGTACATCGCAGCATGGCAGTTAACTCATGGATTTGAAAAACAATCCATCATTTGGGTTACGCTTTTTGCATTAAGGTCAGCCATATACAGCCGTAACAGCTACGTGCGCATGAGTCGTCGATGAAGTGGTCGGTTGAGGGAACAGTCCATCAGTATTTACCTAGAAGGTAGATGACTGTATAAGACTACCTCACTATGCAGACTATACGAACTACAGCGAGATGACAGCTACCAAACT
>LOND01001668.1:36552-48111 GCA_014220965.1 Paragonimus kellicotti | reverse complement strand
ACAAGTCCAGTGTGATGATAGGTTTCAATGGGATGAGTAGGAGAGAAGGAATCAGACGGTCGTTATCCTCCTTATATATATACACACATCTGCCTACCCCTTCCTTAAGCCAAAGCTTCCACTTGGTGTTAATTTGGTTTGTTGTTCAAACCATGTTGTGCACGATGAAAATGTAAGAGAATATCACATGACTTACATCACTCAGTTACATGATTTAACGTACTTGGATTTCGTCTAATTCTGTCTCACTCATGAAGTTGAACTTCCTGTCTTGTTTGTGCAGCCACTAGAGCTGAAGTGGTTTTGATTGTTAAATCAATATGTTCCCTATCGTTTCTTTTGACGAAGTTTTGTCAAATAACCTGATTGTCGATTAACCAGGCGATTTTTACAGAAAACGTTTTAATTAATGGCATGCTCCTCGAACAGACCGTCGCATGATTCATGTAACTCAACCACGAAATTGTATAGTTAACTGGAGCTCATGGGCTAGCAGAGTATAAAGAAATATCTTACGCAATTGCATAACCTACCCATTAGTGTCAGACTTGAATGCTATTTCATCATTTAACACCGATTATTTTTTCATTATTTTCACAAGTATAAAGGACACCGTCCATTTTATTCAAGACGCACTAGACTGATAAAATATCGCCTTCATATTCCGATAGAATTCGTAAGAAGTCAAGTAAGCAAACATCGGTTTTCGGTAATTTTCATCGGGCTTTCACAACTACACAGGGTATATATATAGGTTATATGCGAAAATTATAACAAACCAAATGTGTCGTTGAAAATCCAAGAAGTCGTACGGATCAAAGTGTACTGGAGGACGATGGAGGACGTTGGTAAATGTGGGACGTGCGTTCATCAGTGTCTAGTGGTTCACTGTTGCTCGACTTTCAAGTAGCTGTGAAATGATTACCAAGGCAGGTGTATGGTCTGCACAAACTGTTTTTAGGCACACAGTAAGGGGTTATACAGTCTGACGGTAATAGTTTTGGCCGTTGAAACACAGTTTTAATTTTTAATGGCCTACTTGTCTAGTTCTAATTTTCATGTATGATCTGCACGTTCCTTATGGAACTGTGAAAGCTCGATGGAAGTTGTCGAAAACAGCTGCTTGTATAATTGATTTTTTATGACAAAACATCTCTTACGGATGTGATAACTCCAAATTACTCACATCTGTCGTTAAAGTGAAATCAGCAAATTCCATACGGAGTAGACATAATAACAAAAAGTGAACGGACCAACCGAATAAACTCAATGTTTCACGCATTATTGATGTAGTCAGTGTCACAGCAGAGATATTGATTGCGTCAGCGTCTTCCGTCAAATGAAACCAGGAGACGTTGTTTATTCACCGAAGACTAGCAATGTAAGGTTGTGGTTGCGTAACAACTTCTTGAGAGATGTGATCTGATCAACTAGGTTACCAGTCGCTAGAATTTCTTTGGCGTCTGGTGGGAGTAAAGCGGAGTTTTCATCTGTCACGGATCATATCTTATACCTCTTTTGAGTCACTGCGTAACTTGAACTCAGTATATCGATCTTGTGAATTAAAAATTAATGATCAATTCTGTCATTGTTCACGCTTACCAGTTACTGTTAACCTGAACGGCTTTACGACTTAGTATTTTTTCCATCAGACGAACGGTTAAACTGTAGTCTGGTGAGAGAGACAATGACAATTTCTGACACAAAGACACGGGCACCTGTGAGTAATGTTCACTTTACAGTGTGAAAACATTGTGATCTTCATTTGCTTCACGGGATACTTGGACAAAGGCAGCCTCACGACACACACGCACTGATTAGAACGCAAAGATGGCAACGTTAGCTGATGTTAGTGTCCATCGAAGTTATACTTAAGATATTCTATAAATGAGTCGAATTTGTTCAAAATTTTGAAAGAGTTGCAGATAGTTCTGACAACCGAACTAAGGTTAGTGAAGTGTTACTATTAAGGAGGATATAGTGGCAAAAGAAATACACCAATTCACATTATAACTATCTTAAAACGCTGATGGAGTGGTCATGAATTGTGGATTTGTTCTCGGGATTTTTGGAGGAAATTAGTTCAAAATAAAGTGCTTCTCGCAGATATCTTTCCGTTATTTGATTCACACCTGGTCATGGTTTCCAATCCAAAAGCCAAACGTGTCTTCCACTAAGTACGTAAGATTGACTGTTTCTCACACGTCTGGAAATGTTTAAAAGTGGACGACTCATGCCAATTGGAGTAGTAACATTCAGATTGAAGGCTTATATTCCAGAAGTTTCAGCTGCTCAAACAAGTTACCGCTTAATTTTTTGGAAGTTGTTCTGGACCAACTGATTTGTGTAACTGGAACCTCACCTAAAATAGACTGTAGTCTATGCGATTACAAAAGTGTTCAGTCAACCTCATTTGAAAGGGAAACTATGATGCCAGTTTTGTTCTTACTAGCGCTCGTCAGCAAGGTATATCCCTTGACTCTAGCCACGGCTTCATGAAACAGAATTGCTGATCTCTGCATCAGCACGATCAACTGTTCAAATGGAAACGTTCAGCCACACTAACTTGACGGTAACGGCCGGATTTTTCGACCACACTAACCGTCGAGTTGTTTTCAACGGAGCAACCCACTTTGTTAACTATCGGTTAGGTTGTCGTCAAAAAATAACGATCTATTATGTGCCCATTAGTGACAGATGTATTACTCACATGCAAGTGAAACTGGGTTTTAATATTATAACTTAGCCCTTGTTGATGTGAGGTCAAGGGCTCAGTGGCAGCACATTCGCCTCTTAAGAATGTCACTTTGTTTTCAGTCTCGCTGATGGCAGCAATATAAACGATCGATGAGTTTTGACACGAAATCTCCAGTCTATGGATTCTTTTCGAAAGATACGCCCAAATATCTATGAGAGTTTAGGAATAACAATCATTCCTGAAAGATGAGTAATTCACATCAACCAAAATCATGCACTACTTATCAGTAATTTTAATTTGTAATATTTATTTGCGAGCCCCGTAACTTCTTGATAACTTTTTCACCTGGATACTTTCCGCTAAATTTACGGAGTTTAACGGATTGTCAGGGGCTGTGTGCTACAATCTATCAAAACCATCACTTTTCAGGTCTGTTAGAAATTGATACCGATTGAGATTTTACGAAATTAATAAAAGCTGTCAATTAATTTTGTGCTATGCCAGCATCAAATGTCTGATGTCAATTAACACTTCTTTATGAAACGGAACCACTGTCCATCATCTGCTGTTATTTATACGATCAGTTTGAGTGGCGTGAAGTTCTGAATTAATTAGATGTGTATAAGCTGTAAGTAAAAACCAATCGTACTTGTCGTTATCCCATGATAACAAAGACCTTAAGAACTCTCATATAAAACGGATAGATATAACATGTGTAACGTACTTGAGAGGACTAACACTACAAGTAAATAGTTTGAGACTAGTCGATCGCAGAGTCCACGGGCGTTGTTGCGTATACATCAATTTATGCAAAGTAAAGAGCGGTGGTCTGGGCACATTTTTCCGCTAGACAAAAGTAATGGATATCTCTTTCAACCTCTCTCTGCTCAGTCACACATCGGTAATTGGTTTCAATATCTGCGGAAAGAAGGTACAGCCGTAAGGATAGTCTAAAACTATTTTTTTTTATGGGTGCGGTGGATTATTGTTAAAAGTGATATGAGAGGACTCAAACACTCCATCAGTCAACTCAGTTTGTTTGTATTCATTCATACAAGTCATTTCCTAGGTGGTGTAAAAGCATCCTTGATAAATCTAAACCGATTTTCTCTTTCTTTAAAATAAATACTTCTTTGGTAGCTTCAGAGTTTTATGCTGTGGACTAATTAGCCGTCGCGTTCCTTATCTCAAGCCAAACTAAGGTAGTTTCCATTTGTCATCAGTTATTCTCTAGCTTTGCGTATTTGTCCGATGCAGTCCTGTGAGTTTATGTGTTAAAAACTTGGATATAAGGCACTATTTTCACTCCTCGTAGTTGAAAGAGAAATCAGATTATCACGTTTACATAGTGGTGGTATAATTTAATGTGTGATTACTGACCGCGACTGGCAAAACAGTGACTAAATACACCAAAGAGGCAAAATTAGATTGCAACCGAAAAATTGTGTAAGCATACACAATTATACTGTTAATTACGCTCATGATAGAAAACAGCAAGTTACATGACATAGAAAAAGACTGACGCATGTCAGACAGACGCTTGCGTTACTTAACTGTTAGTGGTCTGCAAGATTGCATCAACACACAGAGAGCGCTTGCCAGGCAGATTCCATGAACCATTTCTTGTCGTTTTTATTGAGGTAGGCTTGTCTGCACTATCTAGTAGAACCACTTTGGGTCCCACAAAATCACGTGGGGTCTCGCCACACATTAAGTCTTCTAGATACTTTGGGACTTGTTCCATTGTTAGATAGTGATCATTTATGCAAATGTAGCAGCAATCATTGTTGCATGTATGCTACGTTGATACGATAAACTTGGAAAGTTCTGGGATTCATATCGTAAGCAGAAGAATGATTAGAGTTCCATTTGCACAGCATAGCGTGATGACTATGTAGTGGAAGTGATTCTGTCAACTTGAGTGTCAGTAGTGGAATTCAGAAGTATTACACAATCGTGCACTGTGCATTGCCTAATTGGCAATGAAATTAGTTTGACCGAGGTCGTCGATTTTGATATTGTTTTCCGATATTTACACCGCAAATCACTATACGGTAAAGTTACCTACAAGTGTCTACACTAATATAGACGTTTTATACGGTGATCTTTTGGAAGTTCTACTGGAAAGCTACTTCCGAAGCAGTCATCCTTCGTGATGAGAATCCTTTCGATTTCTTCATTGTTCTGACATGTCAATATCTACCTCTCTACATTAACTTTACTGTTCTTCGTGTCTTTAATGCGCTGTATGACCACTGTTCACTAGAGCTCGATCTTTTTATTTTTCAGTGTCACCGACAGTAATCACAATGGGTGTACTATATTAGTTTCTCTAGTGATAGATAAAGCCCGCAAATTGAATACACCATTAACTGGATCGTTTTGTATGTAACATTACGGTACAGGAACAAAAGCTTTAATTAGTTTTTTCAAGTTCGTCTATAGTCGTCTGGTTAAACATATTATTAGGGCTTTTCAAGGTCACGGTGCAGTTTTGTTTTGCAATTTTACCTCAAATAAAGACATCGAGAAGCGGTGAATACTCTTATGTGTCTCTTTTTTAATAAGGAAATTATTGCTGTCACTATTAAGTAAATTCAGCGATATATCATCCTAGGTAGCTGGATTCCTCAACACTGACGTTGTAAATCCTGTATTCAGTGTATAAATAAAGCGCTTCCGACCATCGAGACTGTAAGTAGTGAACTACCGACATGTAGTACCATGACAGAAATAGTTCGCAATAATTCGTGTGATTTCCTTATCAGGATTCACAAAACGCCAGCAAAAACTTCCGTTATGAGAGCTGAGACTTCAGCTTGTGGAAACAACTGACGTTCAATCTAACCGAGTTAATAATATCATAGCCAATTCCAAACCAACAACAAGAATTTCCTGGGAAGGAGTTTTGTCCTTCAACGCCGATGTCAAGGAGCTGTAACTCTAACAAATAGTAATGGGAAACAGTTTTTTTCATCAATGCAGAAAGAAGACATGTTGCGATATGTTAACATTTCGTTTACTCTCATCAGTCGCAAACGTAAAACATGCGAGTTATATATGACACACAAATAGAGATAGACAGGGTATGGACACGCATACAGTCACACCACGTGTTACGTCATCACCACCAAGGCAAGCCTATGGGTTGCTTCAACCACTTTTGTGCACATAGCACCGGCTGGTGAGTTCTGATCAACATGGCTTCGCTAAAGGCCAGTAGCTTCGGGTTCTGTTGATGTAACAATATTTTGAATGATTTAACTGGGTCAACCTGGTGACCTGTTATCATGAGGTGTCTGGCAATCGATGATGCGGGGCTTCGAGTGACGGATTCACCGGTTTCAGATTGTGTCATGAGTTGTTTTAACCAGTTCGGGACGTGTTCTGCTACTCGCTGAGATAGCTGTCGGTCTGTTCTGCCTTGAAGAATTATCTGACGTGATTGTAGGATCATCCGCTGGTAAACTTGAAGCGTAAACTATCTGTTTATTGTCTGCGCACTATTCATTTCGAAACGTTTCTAAGACACTTCTGTAAGACTGTCGAATAATCAATAAATAAACATAGAACAAACAGAAACATTGCGTGTTGCTCAATTTCTCATGTTTGAAATAACTTGCTAAATAATCATCAGGCTTTGTACATTTCAGACTTCATTGTTCTATCGTATATTCACGAGCGGCAAGCGTGACATTCCAAACCGGAACCACGATTGAGCGAGACTAAACTAAGGATTTCCAGGCTAATATTCTAACTGCCCTAATTCAGGTATGATGATTAACATTGACCTGGCACGATTTTATATAACTGAGATGTTATTAAGTTGCACATGTACAAAGTCACAATGATAGTTACTCAGACATCTATGATTAGCGTGTACTTCTGGTGAAACTGACCGTAAAACTGTAGTGGATTAGCATTTCGAGGAAAATTTGTTTGTGACATGGTTTCTGCACGAAAAACTCCACTGGTACCGTTAGAAACGTTTGTTCAACGGCACTGAAGAAACTGTACTTGGAAACAGAGTAGTACTGTAAAGATCCGAAAAACTGATCGCAAATTAATAAAACTACTTGGAAAACCAGTAATTGTCAAGTTATCCTGTCAATTTGGTTTGAGCGTCGATAACCAACCTAGGAGAAGTGAAAGTGGTTCGAAGAGAATGTACGCTTTCGTAAAGCGGGAACAACACTTTAAAAAGAAATATTCGAAGCGGTACAAATAATCGTCAAATAATCTACTGACTAACAGAAACATGAATCCGCACATCATTTTGATGTAGGTGATAAACAGTAAGTCTTAAAACAGAAGAGCGCATGACTATTTGAAGAGAGCGTTGGACGCATCAAGTTAGTACATCCGTTCCGACGTTGAATCCGCACTTCTTGAGTATAATTGGGTCAAAGGACCTACGTCTGCAGTTGTAGACAAAAATTAGTAAAGGTTTCACAACTGTCACGTGGAATAGTGCAAAAATTTGGATGATGATTGGAAACGTTTTGATAAAACACACTTGATGGCATTTGTTGACACTTATTGTTAATGAATTAGGGATACATGAAGCTCCTGATAGGTTAAAACGCACCTTTAATTTCAGTAGTAGAAGGAAATACTGAGTTAAGATTTGCTCCAAGATCGCTGCGAGTTAAGTGCTACATCTCAAATCATTTTAACTACTGTTTACTGTTTATAGATTTTGTACAACATTTCATTATTTATAGAACACAAACATTCAAGGAAATGCTCCATATCAATAGAACAAAATTAGGAAGCTGTATGACGGAATCCGCTACTATCCGTCACATACAATCAGTCACATACATAGATTTAACATTGTCAAATAATATGAACAATTTACAAACTAAGGAAAATTATGTAAATCATGTTCAGGAATATATAGAAGTTTTCGTTAAAACAACCAACGTCTTTTACACTGACTTCAATTGGCTCCATGTACTTCGGCTGATTTGAAAATAAAGGGTTTACTAATTTCAATCCGTTACTCTTCAGCTCTTCCTACTGTGTAACCAATGAAGTTTTATGCTACTAAGTAACTTCAACTCCCGGCACAGTTTATTATATGAGCGTAAATTTTATTAGATAAACACCGCACTGAAGAGCTTTCTGGCCAGGTGAATGGATGGCAAAAAAATGCAGAGGAGACTTTGATATATCAAACGATACATGGAATTGTACTCTGCTCGTTTAACAGTGATGATCAAGAATGCAAGTGAACTCTCTTTTTTCGTACCGGAATGTCAATGTGAAACTTAAACGCAAAACTTCCAGCGTACTCGGATGCCTTTCTGGTTTAGTTTCACTGAAAATCAGCGTGATATCCAAGTAGACAGTGAGATAAATGTCCTGTAACAGGACTTTATTTGGTCGCATCAACTGGGTTTAATTGTTAAGTTTAAAATCGCTTCTGATGAGGGCCCATTAAACAGTTTTATTACCTTCAAAAATCACACTTTTTATTCCGTTCTTTGAGGACAGAATTGTGAGAGATTGCTTTTGTTTTAGAAATTTTTTATCACGCTGTCAAGTATTTTATGCTCAGCCTGATCACGAATACTCAAAAGTTGTCCACTACCCTCGTTCTTGTAATTTCACGTCCCAATTTCTATGCAACTCTAAGATGTTTCATTCATCTAAGCAGCGTTTTGAGAGGTCGGCTGGATAAACGTGAATACCGCGCATACTTGATTATGAACTATCCATTCACACAGGTCTGTCGGCTGATCTGTTTCGATACAAATACTAGTTTCCCATTTCGGATTTGTTAGATTTCATCTGCAGCACATATCCATGCCACAACCAAGAATTGAATTTTCATCATGACTTAAGGCAGCCACGTTGACCACTGTGTTACTGACAACAAAGTAAGCACAAACAAACTGTCGTATTCAAATGCTTAGCCATATTGGTTTGTGCGAAATGCAAAGCTCGTTATATTATCCCAAGAGAAAAGGCAGCTACAGTCGTGTTAATGCCAGTCGCTAAGGTCACTCTCAGGACTTGTCAGGAGGGCTGAAGCTAAAATTTGATTTGATTTTTTGATCAACATAGTTCTTCAGTCGCTTATATTTGAGTAAACTTTCATACGTTCAAAGCTGTTTATTTCGGGTTGCTTCCTTGGCTTTCTCATGAAAATTTCATCCTTCGGGATTATTCTTTCATCGCATCGTTTGTCATTCAGTTCTGGCTGCGAACATTTCACACTGAACGTTGTCACGCAGACTTCGGGCCCCCTTTTTAAAAACGATAACTATTGTTGATAAGCACCAACAACAAGGTACTTCATCAAATTCACAAGTCGCCTGGAAGAGGTTCGTTAGTTCTGATGTCAACCTTCTTATCACAATCCCTGAGAAGAGAAGGAGGGAAGGAGTCTGGACCAGAAGCTCTATAATGCCTCAATAACCTGAGCTCTCAGACCACTTTTGTTTCCGACGAAAAGTTTGTCTGGAACTGACAATTCGGGTCTCATCGTCCACGTGGCTTAGTCCAAGCTAGTTGAACCGTTCTTCAAAATGTTCAGCCCACTTGTCAAGTCGACGCGATTGATTCGGTGACAAGTGAACCATCTTTTTCACATATGGTCTCACTTACACCGACTCGACGACCAGTACAACCACGGATCAGGGAACAAGGTCTTCTGCAATTTTCAGATATAAAGGCTCCTTCCATCTATTTCGACTGTTGGACCAAGTAGTGCTCACGGTCTTTGCGTAAGCTTCTAATCAGTTTACGTTTAAGTTCTCGATGGTCGTCATCACATTCAGAACCAGGTGGAATCGAGCGATGCTGGTCCGTGAGGTTGGTCGACGGGATGGAAATCCAGTTCTGTCGCAACTGAACAATTCTTTCGAAACATATCTCTTTATAGCATGCTTTCACAGCTAGCTCAGATCGTTCCCATTCTTTATCAAATTCCCTCATTCAACCGAAACTGGGTAATTTATTCACCGATGTTTCCTGGTAAGTGCTATTTACACTCTACTTGTTCGAATGTCAGTTAGATACCTTGCATTTACGAGTATATGTTTTGTGGGACAAATGACAAAACAAAATGGGCACGCACAACAGCATTGTCCATGTTCAGGCGGTTGCTTCAAGAGGCTCAACAGTCTTGAACAGAGAGGTGACATCTGTAACAGACTGTTATATGATCGAGCTTTATCCACAGCTGAGAAGCACACGGAAGTCACCATGTAACAGTTCTTATTCCCGTTTTGAAATGCGGTGCTCGAAATAGGGAGACCATGGGCTGCGCATAGCTGCAGCAATCTTCTGCCACTGTCATTGTTTTGTGCCTGGACACCAAACATACCTCCCAGGCGCTTAGCCTCTAGAGAAAGATTGTCAAGCTGAGCATTACAAATTGCCCGCTAGTATGATGATGTCTGAGTGTTTAGTTTGCTTCAGAAGGTCAACGAGGGCGTCATAGAACGCATCCTTGGTAACATCCGAACAGTTGTCTGTTGGAGCATACGCCGATATAATGAATATTCAATGGGAGTATCATTCCAGCTTGACTATGAGATTCATGGTCGACGTCACTGGAAAACCCTGAGAGAAAAGCGTTTGGATCCATCTAGAGGTGAGTTCAAATGAATCGTGATAATAGAATCGTAGGCTTACATCTCCGACACACAGCACAAATCCAATTGTCTTGGCTTTAGAATACAATTATCGCCCGAATACATGTGAAATGCAAATGTCCGCGGGGAAAAATAGAAGGAGAAAGTCGTGCTGGGTGAATAATGTCATTGTCGGGAGAGCGACAACTTGATACTTCCCGGTCGTTTATGCCGCGGAAGGGATTGACTTGAGAGATCCCACCCCGATTCTCCGACTCAAAAGTCTGATCTGCGAAACAACAAGATACAGGGTTTTCTTAGGTCACCCTACTCCAAACCAATGACTCAAGAGTCTGACTTATTTAGAAAGTAGGAGTTCGTCTAACATGTGGGCGTAGTGAATAAGACATTGATGTCTGATTCTGAGCACTGCTGCGCGCAGTGGATGTACTCAAAGCTACATCGGGCTTTTGGGTGATAGATGTTTTTCGACCGTATTGGATAATACGCCGGCGGTCACGGTCAACCGTTGGGCGATCGGAGTGCTTTGTTTGAGGGTACCTTTTCTAACCCCCTTCTTCCTGATACGGAAGACAGCAGTGCCGCAACTATAAAAATAGTTCTGCTGTATGCCCATAGGATCGTGCCTCACTACCTAAGCACTTTTACGCAGTCAATAGTGCGACACACAACTAAATGAGTGCATCTGCTTTTCTTCTGACTGCTCCGTTTTGGCCTGTCTGACCAGGTTTCACGTGAATGTCCGAAGACCTAGTCAACAAATCTCATCGTATTGAAACAACACACAAGCCCGATCACCTCGTCAGTGTAGGTCAGAAGACAGATTGTGATATTCAGAATGCAACGTCAATGGTCAACCTCAACAGAATGCATACATCCGACTAACTATACACTACCTGTAGTCAAGCAAACGGTCATATCTCCACATATTTTCAGCGTACGCGGTTCAACCGTGCACTAATCCAACTCACAACTCAACTGCTAACAAGGCTGTATTCACGTTGTAAATAATTTTTATTGGACGCACAAAATAGAATGGAACTGTATGGTTGCCATCCCATGCGGCTTGTCATAACAAACGCTAGTTTTATGATGCAAATATAACCCCGGAATTCTGCTTAGGTTCGGTCGACAGTTGCATCATGAGAAGCTCGGTGACCGATGGTGTTGGTTGTTTTTGTCTTATTACATATATATATATATATATATATATGTATATATAATATTACGGCGCCAATTACATAAGTGAGTTGC